>BGPR01027545.1:0-20644 GCA_013235015.1 Araneus ventricosus
TGCGATTTTTTATAGCGTATAATGAAATAATGTTTATTTTTAGGCCGATCAGTTTAAGAAGAATGTATTTATTTATAAAAACGATTACCAACCATATTAATCTAGTTATGATAGCTTTGTTACCTAAGACCTGTAAACAAAGTGGCTTGCAATTTCTCCTTGTTATTTCTATATGACGTTGTTTAAATGGAGTACAATGAAAGAAATATTGTGCTTTGTGACAGATTTTTATAAACATATTTTTTTCATAAGTTACTTTTTTCCTATGTTAATTTGAAGGTTCTAATAATGGTAACTTGAACATTTTGTAAAGTTATTCCAAATAAAATATAATGCTATATTTTAAAGAGCCATTTTTCCTAACTGATGTTTTTGGAATTTTGCAATTATTATTGAAAAAGAAAAAAAATCCTTTAACTTAATTAACTTAATTATTAATGCAGTTTTGACGATGACATATATGCTTCCTTCAGTTGTCAGAGCATTATTATTATAACCGAATGAAGAAATGATTTTTATTTAACTTTTTAGATAAAATTAGTTTTAATTCTAATAGTTATTATAATAATTATTACAGTAATAATTATTATTAATGCAATCTATGATGATGGGAGCACAATTAAAAGGAAACTATTTTCTATTTTGCGCACCAATTTTTTCCCCAACTTTTAAAATTAAGTTTATTCATCTAGGTTCTGAGAAATAAGTAATAAGTGTGCTGAATTTTGTTCCCATTCTTCAAGTGAGTGAAAGTATTTTGTGTTTAAACAAGCAAACAAAATGAGCTTTTATAAAGAGATAATGCAGATTACGACAATAAAGACCTCTTTAAATAATCATTAAACATAAGCAAACGTAAATATTATCGTTAAATGTTACATGATGAAGTAAATTACTTTCGCAGTTTGGCAATATAAGGAATTTTGATAATAATGTGTTGGTATGAATGTTTAAAAATAATTTACTGCATAGATAAGTTTGATATTTTTCTTTGCGATAAGTATGAATACTTTACATGATGATATACCAAATGATCCTTGAAACAAAAAAAAGCAGCTGTTTCTGAATTATTTCTTCGCAATGGAATCAATTGCAATAGAAACGCTGTCTACAGTTCAATTTTTGTCCTTTAAAATACATTCTAAATATTTCTTATCTTTTCATAAGGAATATCCAGAATGCATTATTTATTATTCAAAGCTTGATTCTTTCGCAGTATGGTATGAAAAATAATATTATGTTTTATTTCTGCGAAAATAATGACCCAGATAACTAAATAGTTCTTATTAGCTTGTGTTTTAACTTAGACATCCACGTGCATCAGAAATACATCATATAGTTTTAAAAAGTTAGATTTCTAAATGAGATATTTTCTAAGTTAGTTCTTTTAATTAAGAGCGCCACGCTTATAAATAGGCCAGGCTAAATTAACTATACATTAATAAACAAATCTTCTTTAGGTTTACAGAATCAGATAAAAAATCCCATAAAATATCCTACAGATTGTAGCGCAAAAAAAGATGGCACTTAAGATAATTTCTAAGCATAGAATTCCTTGCTGTTAAGAAAAAAGGGAAATTGTTATTTTAATCCACGTAACTAGAATCTTATAATCGTTTCTCAAGCGTACATATCTCCCTAAATAGAGCAAATACTTATTAAAACTTAATTTAATTGATGCTTCCAAAGGATGGTGGGAAAAGAAATGTTTAAGTAAGAAAAAAAATGTGTATTTTGGAGGCAATAAAAAAGAGATACATCAGATGAGCCGAGTAAAAAGTACGAAAATGTGCTATTTTAATGCGATATTTTCTTTGTTTAACTGTTAACCCTAAATTCTTCTTTGTTTCTTTAGGAATATTTACTTAAAGTTTGCATGCAAACTCCGGCAGTGTAAAAAAATTAAATGATAGCTAAGCTTAAAAGACATTTTTTTTGCTGCAATCCAACGGGAAGTAATGAAAATATAAATAAAGAAGAGTTTACTAGAAGTACAAAATTGTTTTAAAGATGCTTCATCAGAATTATGGCACTATGGTATATACATTTTATTATAGTATCGGGACGCCCTCCTATTAATCCTCCTTTTAACCTTCGATCAGGGCCAATATAAGAAGGTTTTTTTGAGAGGGAGATGTCCAGGCGGCACTTTTCATAAAATAAATCACTTAGAAAAAACAACCCTTTTTTATCCTCTGATCCATCTTTTTGATGAATAGAGATACAAATTTTTACGATTTTTAAACACGAAAGAAATTATTAGTAAAGATCAGCAATTTCAAAAAGAAATTTATAAAAGCATAATATTGCAGGGTTTCATTTTTCTACACTTAAACTGTGAAAATAAAAAAGAAAAATTACGGTAAGTGAAAGAAAGAGCACAAATGAAACCAAAAATAAAAATCTACAACAAAATAAAAAAGTGATGAGCTGTTTTTGCACAAAATCTTTAAAAATGATCTTTTCTGGAGAGTTTAACATAAAAACTGGGGGAATCTCACATTCCATGCATTCATAGTTTTATTGGTTTAAGAACCATATAAGGCGTGGTGGCTCTCCACTCCATATCATTCCCTTTTTCAGGCTTTTCCCTTTTTTAGGCTTTTAGTTTTAGTCATTCCAATACCAGACCTCTACCTTCTCCGATTTCCTCGGTGAATGACGCCCCTAAGTCTCCTCCTCCCACACACGTACCTACTCCCACCGCATTCATGGCCAGGCACACCAAATGGAGTGATGGATATTGGGACAGGTCGGATATCCAACATACCGCCCCACATCACGCGAATTCTCACCGGTTTTCCCCATTAACGATCGGTTTTGGCGTGGAGTGGTCATGAGTGTAGGATATTACCCGTAAAGAATAATTTAATCTCTGTATAAAGAAGAAAGCAAGAGCTAGATTAATCTTTTTTGGCGATAGATGGAACCACAGTTCTGCTCTGTACGAACTACGAGCAGCGCCCTCTTTTTTCCTAACAAAACCAGACTGCACGCTGAGAGCAGCAGCAGCACACCGCAGGCAGCCGTCATGTTAACATATTTCTAAATTCTTCTGTTGTGAGTCTTGGCGCAGTTAAGCCGCCGATCTTCCCACTAGGGTAACTATGTCCCGTCTCACTTTCCTTATGGCTCTCTAATCTTTAATACCGTAATATTCTTAACCCGTAACATCTATCCCTCTTTAATCTAGCTCACCTAGTAAATATGCCTTCATGTTAAATTCTCAACACCACAAAAACTTTTGTGTATATATCTCTCCCTCCCCCCCCCCGTAAATTCTCCCTAGAGTACTTTAATAAATGTTTTTGTATTTAATTTGAAATCTACTTATTTATTCTATGTAACATTTTGTTCTAAATTTGATGTAGTAAAAACCCTTAAATCCCCTAGACATAAACCCGAACTACTTACCCCTTAAAGGCAACCCTTCCGTGAGCATTTTGCTTATTGAACGGAATTCCACCTGAATGACCAGCCTTACCTTCCTAGAGACTAAGCGAACCCTTATTATCTTCTGTGGGAGATTTCAAATTTGCTTTAGTTCTTATAATCCTTTGTTTTACTTCCTTAATCACCAATTTATAATAAATTTACAGAAGAAGGGGAAAGTGGGGTAAAACCGGGTAGCTAAGACTCGAAGGCCTATTGGAGATAGACTATTCGACACAGAGCTTGTCAAATTTTATTAAAATATTCATTGTTTATCTGAGTACACTATATCTTTCCAGAAAAGCCATAGTCTTACTACTTTTTTTATCAATGATATTTTTATAAAAAAAGTCAAACGACAGTGTGGTAAAACCGGGTACACATATTAACTTTATGAGAAATTAAGGAAAATAGATTTTCAGTGGAAAAGTGCCTGGCAATTTTATTTTATGTGACAATTTAAGAATATTAGTTACAAAATTTACATGCAAAGCAGTTGCCTTCTTCCTCCACGCCACTGCAGCTTTCGCTGGCCCAGCTGAGACAATTTCTACATTAGATCCACCATTAATATTTATTTAAATTACCAAATACATTATTAAACTACAAACAATTCATTTCTGATGTATTTTCATCGTCTTCATTGGAAGAAACACCAATACTGTCTGGCCCGGTCTTGTTCGGATTGGCGTACCCGGTTTCGCCCCAAGTGCAGAGGTTATAAAAAATAAAATAGAACCGCTCAACTATTGGACTAAATTCTTATTGTTTGATAGGATATAGATCCTTAGTAAACATATAATAAACTGGACTAAATATAGTTTTTGTAGCTGTATTGATTATTAATTACAGTTACAAAATGTAATGATTATTAGAGAGTTGACTCTAAAAACGTATAACCTCCAAAGACGCAGTAGATTAAACAGCAACAGCACGGCCACTATAGCCACTTCTACTTGACGAGTGGAGTGTAATTCAGAATCTGTCAGCTAGCAAGGAGAATTAAATAGCGCCAGAATCAAGGCACTATTTAATTCTCCTTACTCGGTTTTACTCTACTCTCTCCTGTGCACAATTAGATGAAACGCACCTGGCATAATACATATTTTTGGAGTATTCTCTATAGGCAAAATGCTTTTCTATTCCAAGAGTGTCGAGAAATTAAAAGAAAAGAACTATAAATTTCCACAGTGTTTGTTCATAAGGGAGTAAACTGAATTTTTTTTCTTTCTGGTTAACTGTAGTCCTTTCAACTGTATTGCAGGTATCCCTAATACCTTTATAACAGCATAATACTGTTATGTCATATTAAGATTTTTAAGTTATCGATAAAAGTTTTCAATGAAAAATATATTTTATTTCTGAAAAATAATGACAGAATTATCTAAATTGTTTTTAATCACTTGTGTTTATAATTAAATTAACTGCATAATTTAACAATACGAGATTGATCCGATATTCGTTATGCGAACATAAATTGTTTGAAGAAACGGTTGAAAATGCTATATTAACTAATTCTTTTAATTTCCAAGGACTTCAGGATAAATTATACTTTTGGTATACCAATTTCCAAACGAGAGTACATTTTAAAGTGAATTGGAGTCAATTTTGACTTTTAAATTCGGTTTCTTGATGATTCTCGAAAATGCTGAATACAAAATACCTGTACAAAAATTCAAACTTCGTCTAACAACGCTTTTTCTTTTAAAAGATGTTTCCACTGGTAAACTTAACTTTGGAGTGTTGACCTAGCTTGACAATTCACTTAATGCATCAAATACATACTCTTTCATTTTACGGTACTGGTTAAGGTATAATGCATATAAGGGCATCTAAGTCATCCATTAAAGGTCATGCGAAGGGGTCACAGGGTGGTGCAAGAAAGGCCTGTGTGTCTTTTTATATTAGAAGTTGGTTTAGATATTAAGTAAATTTGGAAACTTCGTATCAGATATCTTCCTAAATTCTTTCAGTGGAGAGCGCAAAGTACATAAATAGTTTAATTAACTTTTAATAAAAAAACTTCCTTAATTTTACAATTAACTTAATTAACCATGACAAGAATTAGAAAAAACTTCAGAAAAGGGGTAAAAAAATAAGGAAGTATACAAATTTTAATCTGAAAAACTCACTAATTAAGGTAATTCCTGACCATATTATGGTTTCTTAGAGACAAAAAAATATTTTAATTTATAGATACAAGCATGTTCGAATAATTCCTTAAACATACAAAGCTTCCTAAAGAGCAGCAAATACTTACTTAAACCAAATTTAAATCGATATTTCGGAAGAAGCAAGAAAAGATTAGAAATTTCTAGGAAAAAATATTTAGCTTGGAGGCAAAGAAAAAGAAGTATATTAGATGAGTCAAACAAAAAGAAAATAGAAAAAAGATGACCTTATGCAAAATTAAGAACGCAGAGTAATATTCCAGAAGTAGTCAATAACTTTCCCTTCCAAATCTATATGAAAAAATTCTCAACTGAAAACTCAAGCAACTAAAAAAATGATAACAATAATTATGCTTATTTTTTTACATTAAAAAAAATCAACTTCCTGGAGTATGCTTTTCATCCGCTCCAGGGCTTCTAAATGCCGCAAAAGGATCGGCTTAAGCGTTTAATTTATATCGATACGAGGATGAAAGTAATGTCGTCAGAAATAGGGGAAAAATTCTGTCCCCTAGGCCACTGGCTAGTATATTTAAATTTGGCTTCAATTACCGTCATGCATCCGGAAGTAATGAAAATATTAATAAGAAACAGTTTTCTAGAAAGAAAAAAGATCTACTCGACAATAGAAGCTTCTCATTAAAGAAGTATTGTTGATTTCTTTAGTTTACTTTTTTCTGTTTTAACAAACTATTTAGCTGTTATTCTGAATTCTAACTTTATTTATTTAGGGAATTTGCTATTTTAATTCATCGTCTGAATTTGCTATTAGGGTAAAAAGATGCGAGGATATAGGGTTAAGAAATTAGAAGGGTGAGATAACACTTAACCATTGCAAAAGAACATGTAATAGAAAATGATCATGACTAAACTTCTAATTTTTCACGACATATACGTAATGATCTATACCATGTACAGATTACTCTTAAGATACTAGAGAAGTTGTGGTGGCATATCATCATTCAGCAGAGCACGGACAAAAACAACTCAAATTTATGTTTTCAATTTTAATGATTATTCTGTTTTCATATTCTGTCCACCATTGATGTACGATATCTGCGAATGTAAATATGTCTTCCTGTAAATAATTTATTCATCTTTGTTATTGTGTTGTAAATATAGTAGTTTTATAAATCGCCACATCAGTTACAAACATATCAAACATATAGCAAACATCTATAAAGTATTTGATTAATTATTAAAGAATATTGTGTTTTACGATTCTTTTTTTCAAATTTTCAGTGCTCTCCCTTGGCAACTTCTGATAAAACGTATATTGGATTTGTGATATCTATCCATTTTAGCCAGTGGTGTAGTCGCACAATAAGCAACTCCGGGACGCTCTAAGAGCAGTACCGGAACGGCTTTCCGATATGCTAAAATCAGAGGCGTAGAACTCTGATTTTAGCATACACACACTTAAATATTAGGAGACTGACCTCACAAATTTTACTGTAATTAAGACGACGAAAAAGATACGACCAGGCTCTCCTCTCCCAAGCTTCCACATCAGACCAGTGCGAGGATGTTTGATTCGAAATCAACCTAAACAAGGCCGGCATAAATACCTGGATGGATCCAAAAAAAGTTCACGAGGGTAATAAAAAATTATTTATTAACAATAGACAGAAAATACAAATAGGATTGAAGAGGTGTACTTTGCCGATCACTTTTCCACATAAGCATCAAATCTATTTAGGCATTTATCCGAACGCAGGACCAACTTGTTTAACCCGACTTGGTTGAAATCACGTCCTTGCCCACTGAGCCAGCTATCGGAAGCTGTTTTCACATCACTGTCTGAAGAGAACCATTTTCCAGAAAAGTATTCCTTCAATTTCGGAAAAAGGAAATAGTCACTGGTCTATCGTGAAACCCTCTGACGTAAACGCCCTGGTATGTTGAGTGGTGGTGTCATCCTCTTGCATGACAAGACCCATATTGCTCGGAAAACTCAAGAATTGCTGCAAACGTTCAAGTGAGAAGTCTGGAGCCACCCCCATGCAGCCCAGATATGGCCCTCAATCTGGGTTCCAAACACTATCTGGAACTTCTCTTCAAACAGTGATGTGAAAACAACTGATGAGAACTGGCTCAATGGACAGGGACGTGATTTCTACCAAGCCGAATTAAACAAGTTGGTCAGATAAATGCCTAAATAGATTTGCTGATTATGTGGAAAATTGATCGGTAAGTACGCTTATTAAATCCCTTTTTTATTTTCTGTCTATTGCTATAAATAATTTTTTATTACCCTTGTAAACTTTTTTTTGGATCCATCCTCGTATATATGATGAATCTTCTGTAGAATCCTTCGGTAGAATCTGGTGTCGAAGCGCTGACACCAGGTCAAAACAGTGCGTTTGACATGTCGAAAGGATGACAAAATGTATACAACCAAAAGTATAGTAAATTAAAAACAAAATAATCTGCATATCAGTTTGGATTTATTGCCGTGTATCCGGAAGAAATGCAATTATAAATAAAGAGCAATTTCTTTTCAAAAAATCCATGCAATGGTAAAATGAAGTAATACGAATGTAAAAGTTTCTGCTTAAAGAAATACTGCTGATTTCTTTACTAAGTTATCTTAAAAATTTAACATTATTTATTCAGAAATATTTGCTGCTTGAATTGATCTTCTATGCTAGGGCTGCGGAAATATGAACAATGAAGAAATGAAATGGGATTTAAGATTTGTGAGGCTTTCTTTGGCAAAGACCATACCAATCCGAATCCAGCCTACCGTGACGGGTTTAAGGCTCAACAGAAATATCCTGTCATTTATGAATTATATTTTAGTACCAAAACAGTTATTTGCCTTAACTTTCCTGTGGATACAGCACAAGAAGTTACCTGCTAGAGCTCAATGAATTTGCCAAGCACTTATAAAACAGATGTTTAAGAACAATAAAAACGCATATTTTCTTTTCTAAATGATCACTTTTATACGTTTGCCGCAAATTTATATTACTTTAGAAACTTTAATTTTGAATTAGTTGAAAGAAATGCTATTTCAAAAAGCAAATTATAAAACCGACATTTGTAATATTAAACATGATTTCTGACCCTCTGCAACAATCCTTATCTCATCTTTAATTTTCTCATTCAGTATAGGAAGGAAATGGGGAAATAAAATGTAAGACTTCTGCAACAATGTGTAAGCTGCAGCCAATGGAAAGTAAGTTTATAATCAACTAAAGAACACAGATGTCAAGAATTTTTTTTTCAATTTTGGGAAATGAAGAAGATTCTATTGTAAGATTTCTATCGCAAATTTTTATTTCTATTGTACAGAAGGTGTTTACATTTTTTTAGAACGATTTCGAAGCAGTTTAATTAATGTGTAAAATGTAAAGACAAGTAAAGTCGATCTCATAGTTTTTTCTGGACTGTAAGTCTGCATCGTGATTTCTATGATAGAAGGGCTTTTCGTAAAATTTCCAGGGATGATTTCCATTCCTCTTTTACTACTTTCCAGAGTCCATCAATCGTGGTGGGTTTGCGCTTAGAAAGAGCTATTTTCAACAGACCAAAGGCGCAATAGTCCATAGGTGAAACGTCAGGGGACTTCGCAGGAATGTGTTGAAAAGTTAAATATGCAATACCTGTATCAGTCGTCATTTTTTCTAGGAATGCAGTGGTACTTTTAAAGTACGACTTGTAGCTTTGACTTGATGAAGTTTCACTCTTTGAAAGTCATTGGGATAAAGAAACGGAATATCTTCTGTAAATATCGGGCATAAAACTTTATATTGATAGTACGTGGAGTTGATTTTAACATTTTTTTCACTCTTCTTATTTTTAATTTCCCATTGTAGGAGAACCCTGCGACAATCATAAACCCCTTGCTGAAACTTTCTTTGAATTGACGGAACCAGGTTTGTACATTTTTTCTCTTCGTTTTCGATAGTAAATAGATCTATTTTTGTTGCAGTCATTTAGGTAAACCCATGCTTCATCAAGGGTCACAATGTATTTCCATTTATCTCCTATTAAATAGTTTTCATACAGGGTTCTACAAACTGTTCTGCGTTGAGCCACATGCCTCGGCCAAAGCTGGTGAACATTATGTTTTTTTTTATCTTTTTTAAGTTGTAAATCTTGGTTAATTACTTTATTTATTGTTGCTACAGATGTATTTAAAGACTTTACAATTGATTTCTGCTTCGGCGGATTTTCTCTTGTTAGCAGAGATTTCACTTTAGAAATATTTGAAACAGTACATACTATATTCGGGTCCATTGATGGTTTTTCCCTTTCCGATTAATTATGTTGCTTATTTTGCACTTAGAAATTTTAATGCCATGCATTTCACAACGTTTTTGATTTATAGAATACGAAAATTTTTCTTCGGAAAACACAAAAATATATCCTTCAATCCACAGCTTGTTTACATGCAACATTTTGAAACACGAATAAAGTTAAAAGCAGCATATGATATTCCTCATTTCAAATAATAAGTTTTGCCAGAAATTTTTATTCCAAAACATTGGCTTTTTTAAAATTCTTTCTCGAAATCGTTCTAAAAATGTGTAAATATCATCTGTAGTACCGTAATAATTATTTGCATTTAACTATTTTTTGGTCGCAATATAAGATCGTTCACAATCATAAACACCTACTTTCTCGTATACGAAGAAAAAGACAATACTCGTATACAAAGAGAAAGTGATGCAATCGTGAAAAAATTCGAACTTGAGATTTTGATGAATCTCCACGTTTTAGACCTCCCCGAGTCCGAAAAACACAATTTTGGAATTATGTCTGTCTGTGTGTCTGCGAACACGACAACTCAAAAACTATGAAAGCAAGAGGGATGAAATTTGGTATGTGATCTTTACACATCATTTGCAGGTTTCTGTCAAATTTTGGACAACATCCGTCCACGGGAATTCTTTTTGTCTCTATGTATGTCCGTGTTCATGTGAATACGATAATTTAAAAACTTAAATAGCTAGATAGATAAAATTTGGTACATAGTTTTATTATCAGGAATGTAGGTAAGGAATCAAATTTTGGACCAAAACCATCAAAGGGTTGACTGTCTATTGTTCTGTATAATCGCATGCTTGTAAACACGATAACTCCTAAATGCAATGACTTAGATTAATCAAATTTGTTTTGTGGTCTTCTGACTTTAATTGTAGTTCTGTGTATAATTTTCGTTTCAATCGGTTGAAAAAAAGGCGTTTAAATTGCATATTCATTTTCTTCACCATTCTACGACGCAAAAAAGGCTTGACTGCTTGGCTCGTTTTACTCCATCTGTCTTAGGGCACGTGTTACTGCTACTTTCTGTATTTTTCTCCACCCGTGTTTGGGCGTATACGAGAAAGTTTAAGGGATATCACTCTCGCTGGTTCTTATCTAAATCATCATTTTAGTAAGCACAAAGAAAAATTATAACATTTTAAAAACAGAAATGATTTTAAAATTATTTGGAAGAAATGATAATTTCAAAAAGTAAATATTAAAAGCAACATTCGAAATACTAAGTAACCATCTTTAACTCATTTCCCGCCTCTTTCAATCTAGAAAGGAGGTGGAAAAATAATATGTAAGACCTGTGCGACATTGTATAAGTGATGGCCAATGGAATGTGAAAGTTAGATATCAACTAAAGAACACAAACGAAATAACTAGCCAATTACCTTTAAAAAAGCATTTTAAAATTACACAAGTCATCATTAGGAATCATTTATTCGGATGTAGAGCATGAATAATGTTAACATTATATTTATAACGTTATAATTTAAATATGTATTTTGAGAGAAATTTTAATTTAAATACTGGGAAAATTTTACAAAATTGATTTTTTATTGACATTTCCGTTTAAGTAGTGCAATTTTTATAAAGCCCCTTTATTACTTATAATAAAACTTAAAGGAATTTAATTTATTCCTCATTTTTATATATTTATTTCTGACAACAAATCAATTCTCCAAGTTCTTCAGTATGATCGCAGAGGAGAACTGGCTTTTGTAGATTTAACTTGGACTAAAATCTTCGCTTTTCCGTCGCAAGCAGACATAAAAATAGAATATATTACATTACTCAGTTCGTTTCCAAACGTTAAAATATATTTCATCTTCGCAATCGTCCCTAACATGCATCATCTAAATACGAATAGCTGATGCAATATCTCGTAGACGCAAGTAAACTGAATCTGAGCAACAAGAGCTACCTCCATCGCTTTCTTTCTCTTTATTTTATTTCTTCTCATCTTTTCTTTCTTTTCTTTCTCTCCGAAGTTTCTTTCTCCCAAATTTCATTCATCCTCCATTTCGCTCTAATGGCTCTGTTTTGAAGTAACTTTTCCGTATCATATCTCATTTTTGACGGGATGGGGAGTGAAGAGGAGGAAGAATCTGGAGGGATGAAACTGTCGATCATTGTTTTGTCAAAGTTTCTTCCTTTTCTCTATTTTCTTCTTTTTCTGTATGTTTATGCCTTTTTATTTATGAATCAGTCAATTGAAACTAAAAAGAAAAGAAAAAATTATATATTCTCCATTTTATTTTGGTTTATTCTACTAATTTCTTTTAGTTTTTCCCCAATTAGAATGGTTTTCGTTTTTATTTTCAACTTTTTATGAGAACGAGAGATCGGCGAGAAGTAGTATTTTAAAATAACAGGAACTGAGGTTGAGAAGTATATGTGGAACTAATGAAACGGATACCTTTTCAAAGGAAAATAATGGAATGAAAAGCATATCATCTCAGGAAACCCGCAGATGCCTTTAAAAAAGAGTGATTCCGAAATCTAAGTTTTAGAAGAGAATAAGAAGTTTCTACCTTTTCTCTATTTTCTTCTTTTTCTATATGTTCATGCCTTTTTATTTATGAGTCAGTCGATTGAAACTAAAAAGAAAAGAAAAAATATATATTCTTCATTTTATTTTGATTTATTCTACTCATTTCTTTTAGTTTGTCCCCAATTAGAATGGTTTTCACTTTTATTTTCAACTTTTTATGAGAAGGACAAATCGGTGAGAAGTAGTATTTTAAAATAACAGGAACTGAGTTTGAGAAGTATATGTGGAACTAATGAAACGGATACCTTTTCAACGGAAAATAATGGAATGAAATGCATATCATCTCAGGAAACAGTTATAATTGATAAAAATAACGAAAATAAAATTAAAAATTAATAGAACTTGAATTAAAAATTAATTAAAATTCTTTTGCATTATACAGAAAGGCGCATATGCAGCTGCTTCTGATAGAATACACGAAAACAAAAATAGAACTTCAAAAAATAAGTTAAAAATTATAAAAAATAAGCATTAATAAAACCTTAAAATAAAACACAAAAAAGCAAAATAGAACGAAAAATACAATTAGAATGAACGCAAAATAGAACGAAAAATACAAATAGAATGAAAGCAAAATGGAAGAAAATTGTAAAAGAACCAAAATGGCGATTCTCCTCAGAGGCCACACGCCATTGTAGCTCTGAAGCAGGACAAACATTTTCTGAAAAAAGGAACGGCCATAAGTCAAAATTATTCCTTTATGTGGCCTGAATTTTTTCATTCATCTCAGGAAACCAGCAGATGCGTTTAAAAAAAGTGGTTCCGAAATCAAAGTAAAAGCAATGGGGCTGAAAGAACCTGCGATATCTGTGATGCTCTGAAACTGTGACTGTTTTCTTGTTTCCACAATTAGAAATATTTTTTAACTGTTGTATTTTAAAACTACCCACCTTCGGTGACCAGCTTGTTCGCCAGGAATATGATTTCAATTGAATCTTGCATCATTTTATATTCATGGTTCTCTTAACAACGTAATTTTAAATTTCAGATTGCGGTACATATTTAACCCATGTTCTATTAGTTCGAGCTCTTCTGTTCATTGTCGACATAAATGTTCCTAATGGAGTCAAATAACTGACCATGTGTTAATCTAAAATGTTAATTATGGAAAAAAGTATAAAAGTTGAATCCTTGTTTGGTGCCAAAGGTTAAAATTTAGATTTAAATATCAATTATTAAACCAATACTGGGTGCTGAAACATGGATACAATAACATGCAATTTTGCAACACTTAATTGAGCAAGTACCTATCTTCACAGTTTCCTAAAAATATATTTGGCCGTAGATGCAGGAAGAGCTGAAAACATATTTAGTACAATTGCAATTGTGAAAATACTTAAAGAGATTAAAACAGAATCAGAATTTTAAATTTAAAACTTTTTTATTTAACAATTTTTTATTCTAGAAAGTTACTGCCAACAACATTTTAAGTTAAGAAAATAGAAATAACAAAATTTTAGAGATGCACAACTCAAAAGACATTTTGTGATCAACAATGATATATATGCATATATATTTTAGCAAAATCTTAAACAAATTAGCAAATGTAAAGAAATATACCCGTTCACAATGGCCATTATGAGTTGCATTTGTACTGCATGAGAGTTAAGCCAGACTTGCGATCATGTACCTTGGAATGTACAGAAATTATCTGATATGTGAACATAATGTTCGTTGACACAAAAAGAAAAATTTCTTGAATCAGTTGAAGCAACTCACCTCAAGGTATAGCATCATCACTTGCAGTCAATTTTAGTATGGAAAACTAAGTTTTCCCAGATTTACTGTAGACTTGGAAACTCATTTGAGCACATATAACTTGTAGCATAAATTTTCACAAGAGGCATCACACGTTCTTAAACAACGGAAATTGTAAAGATGAAAACACGCAAAAGCAAACTTAGAAGCATAACACAAGCGATTCGAAAATAAAAAGTGTTGAGAAATGGTGTTCTTTCACTCCTAAGTCACCATGTCGCAGAACTTTATACACAGAAAAGCAATTACTGCTATTCACTTTTCAAAATGGCACAACATATTTCATTCGCTTCCGCAAACTTTTTCTGTTCAGCTTCAGATCAGAAAGTATCCGATTTGCGCTATTGAGAAATCAGCGGTTTTCTCTCTTGCATACTGTCATGGAGAAATCATACTAAAAACGTACCATTTCTTTTAAACCAACGAAAAAATACAGCAGGGACAAGCTCCCTGAAGCCCAAAGGCCTCCAGGAGCCCGCAGGTGCAACCACTTCGAGCAAGTCTGGACTCGTTAAATTTCAAATCACACAAAGGAATCCTTCCAGTCAAAAGATCTTTCACACAAAAATTCATACGCGGAACAAGATGGCGAGCAAATAGTTCCGTTAAATTAATTCGATTTATGATTTAATAAGCTTGAAACATTAAATGAAAAGACATAAAAAGTTAAGGTAATTAATATTTAAGTTGATTACAGAGTAAATAATTAAGAAAAATGTAGATATTTAATAAAACTGTTAAAAATTACCGTTTAAATTTCAAAAGTTGCCAGAAATGCCACAAGATACTAAATAAACTTTGGTGGCGAAGATTTAAATATTTAAAAATATTGGGAAAGCCGAAAAATGACGTAGATGCAATTTTTGCAATCAAACACCATGTCATGTAAACTCTAATTCCATGTTGTCGGCACTATCTTCTCTTTCTTATTCCTCTTGTAAAATATGCATTTGATTTCAACATTAAAATGGCGCAGTACATTTTAGCTGGATTAAAACATGCTGAGAAAAAAATGAAAACATAGCAACCAACCATTCAGCTTAATGGATAGATTCCTTAATGTAAGCAAAGCAATATCTTGGAGAGCTTTGGTTACAGATTTCAAAAAAAAAAAAATATTTTCTTGGTGAAATAAAATATGAAAGCAAAATGTATTAGGATCCTATTTCAGATAGGATCCTAATAATTTTGATGCCAAAAAATATTTTTTAAAATTTATTAAAATTCGAGAAAACATTATACGGAAATTTAATTGATATCATGGGAAAAGTAATTTTTTTGCACTTTCAGATGGTGTAAAAATGATTCTTGCGCTGTAATATTTTTGTACGTTATTAAGGGAAAACACCGAAATTTAATTTAATTTTTAATTAATTAAAATTTTAAAAAAGGCCACTGAGGTGCACATTCCTTCCCTTTTAAAGTATGTTTGTGCCAAATCTCGCAGCTCTAAGTCCAGCGGTCAACCCTGTAGGGGGGGACCAACACACACACGCGCACACGCACGCACGCACGCACGCACGCACGCACGCACACACACACACACATTCTTCTTTATTATTAGTAGCGATATATACTGACGTTGTTTTAAATTGATGTATAATGATGCTTTAACTTTCAATTTTATTATATGGACATAACCTTAACAGTTGGAGATCTTTAAAGTTTTAAATTGATAAAAATAAAAGTATTCTAATAATATAATTTATTTTTGATATATTTTTCTCTATTGTCCTTTAATTGGCCTTGCATCCGTTTTGGTCGCCGACATAAAAAAAGATTTTTAAAAGGAAAGAGAAGAATAGTTCAGTTATATTAACGTCCCGTTTCGAAGCAACATGAGGGCTATGTTAGGACGAACCTCGTAATTTTGAACCACGGTCAGACGACGAGGGCGACACCCCTCCCCAAACTTCCGCACCACATCAGAGCGAGGATGCTTGGCCCCTTGCGTGTGATTTAGCGTGCAACAGGCAGAATACACAGCGGATCTTCAGAGAAAGCGGGTTTCGAGCCTGGGGCCCTCCGGCTCCGAGGCCAGCGCCTTGCCACCAGGCCACCGCGGCCTCGAAAGCGAAGAATAAACGGAATTAATTATTTCCCTGGAATGTATTGCTTCGATTTTCAATTTGTTATTCGTTTATGGGACTGCTTTGTTAGTTTAAAATGAAGATTATTTTTTCTTTTTCTCTTAGTTTTGAGAAGAATGCATATTGTTTTAGAAAGCATTGCTTACTATATTAAACTGGCTATGCCAACTTTCAGCTAAAATCTTTGTTTTAAAGTACCTTTGCCATTTATCTTGGTGTTCTGTATGGTATTGTTTCATTTGAATACAGCGAAGGAAGTATAATTTTTTGCGAACATTTTTTATGGATATATTGTTTTCCAAGAGTTTTGTTTTCAATGTTATTTTAATGGTTACAATTCTTTGAATAAAATGAGGTAGACTATCAAAAGAGTTTGAAAAATCCATATGTAATATTTTTTATCAATAGTTTATTTTTTGAATTAATAGCGCATAATTAGGCCAGGCTATATTGACTATACATTAGTAAACAAATCTTCCTTAGTCTTACAGAATTGAAATAATTAAATCGAAAAAAAAAATCATATTAATCACATCCTACTAATTCTAATGATAAAAATTCTCCAATTAGGATAATTTCTATGTATATACTGCCCTACTGATAAGAAAATAAAAAAAAAAACCGTTAGATCGTAATTCATAGTTTCAATCATCTTATAGCCATTTCTGAAACGTGTATATCTCTCTGAAGAGGAGAAAATACTTATTAAAGCTAAATTTAATTGATGCTTTCAATCAAGGGAAAAAATGTTCAATCAAGGAAAAACAATGTATAGCTTGAAGGCAATCAAAAAGAAATATATCAGATGAGTCCGGTGAAGAATTGGGAAAAAATAATGTGGGATCATGCAAAATTAATACTACTTTCCTAAACGCAGTCAATAACTTCCAAATCGATATGATAGAATCTTCAACTAAGAATTTTAGCGAATGAAAAGATAATAACAATCAATTATGATCTTTTTATGACAGGAAAAAATGAAATTTCACTTTACAGAATATGAATGCATCGGGCTTCATAGCTTCTGAATATCTCAAAGGAATCAACTGAAGCGTTTAATTTATGTTAAATTGATTATGGAAGTTACGCCGTCAGAAATTCAGTGCATAAAAAAGGGCGAAATCTGTCCCTGAGGTCATTTGCAGATATATTATGATTTGGCTTCATTTACCGTAATCAGTTTCGAAGAAATGAAAATATCTATAATAGAAAAGGCGTGCGAAGTCTGTACCGCTCAGGAGTATGGACGTGGCTACGTGCCAAAAGAGATTCAGACCAGACGCAGATCGTCTGTATACAAATTAGCATACACACATGATACTGTTTTGGAGTTACGAAAGTGAAAGTCCGTGGCAATTGATTCATGGCGTTTTTTATATATAAATTGAGCCCAGTTAGCATTTTTATTTCTTTTTTATTTATGAGTTAGTGTAGAATACTTTCGTTTTGGTTAAAAGGGTTCTTTCTATATATTTTGGATTTAATATTTTTCCTTAATCGTTCTTATACTGAAAGACACCCTTTACTTAATGATTTGAATTAGAGATGCTTGATATTGCAAATACTTTCTTTCAGTATTTTTTTATTTTGTATTTGGTAATGAATTTTTTTCTGTCAGTGGATTTTGCCTTATTTTTACACGGACGAAACGAAAGTAATTGTTAAGAGTAAGACTATTATTAAATGAAGGTTAGTGCCAATTCATTCATCAGTTCTGTTTCTCTTGTCTATTTTATTTCTTAAGCACTCTGCCAATGTACATGAGATTTTCTACTACAAATTTCGTTAGTAAATCTGTGACAATGGGATATGAGATATGTTTGGAGGCTGACGGGCACAAATCTTCTAGTAAATACAGAATAGTTTACTTACAAAAAAAAGCAATGCGATTCTAGCAGTTTCTCATAAAAATGATCTGTCGATTTCTGTAGTTTACTTCACTCTGTTTTCTGTTTTTGTTATCCCCTTTGGAATTGTAAGCAGTCCTTCGGGGCTGCTAAAAGGTATTTATTGTCTATGTAATGTATTTGTTGATGTAAATAAATGTTTCGGCTCAAATTGGTGGCAGAGGGTGATGACTATGCTCACGTAGTTGTCTCAATATAGCGTGCCCTTGGAGTCAAAGGATAAGGGTTGGATTTCTTCAACGAGGACGTCGAGCCTGTAAGAGTGTTTTGTGACGTAGAGGGTGGTAGATTATACATGGACCCAGAATCCTGCTCGGTGTGCTAGCTTCACGAGTGACAGGGGCATCCCCTTGGTATTGTAGCAGTCCTCGGGGCTGTAAAAAGGTATTTGTTGTCTATGTAATGTATTTGTTGAAGTAAATAAATGTTTTGGCTCAAATTGGTGGCAGAGGGTGATGACTATGCTCACGTAGTTGTCTCAATATAGCGTGCCCTTGGAGTCAAAGGATAAGAGTTGGACTTCTTCAACGAGGACGTCGAGCCTGTAAGAGTGGTTTGTGACGTAGAGGGTGGTAGATTATACATGGACCCCACCAAGAATCCTGCCGGTGTGCTAGCTCACGGTGACAGGGGTAGTCCCCTTTGGTATTGTAAGCAGTCCTTCGGGGCTGTAAAAAGGTATTTATTGTCTATGTAATGTACACTATATGCCCAAAAGTATCCGGACACTTGCAGATTTTCACATTTTTTAGAATTTTTCTGGAATGGTTTAACCGGCTGCCTTTAAACTTCGTACATGTAAAGAATAGACAATAACTCACATTTTACATTGATGATTTGGTCCTGAGGGCAATTAGGGGACCGTTTACAAACTGATGAAAACAAAAAGGTGTTTGGCCCACCCCGCTTCACAGAATACTGATAACAAGATGAAACTTTCAGAAATGGTAATGTTTAATGTGCGTAATATTTACAGAAATTTTCGTAAACTCAGCACAAATATTTGGGAAGATATAAAGGTTTTCTTAAAAAAAAATTAAAGTTTCATTTCATTGTTTTAATATTGTGAGTTTTCTAAAGACATATGAACTACAGAAAGATGACAAATGCGTTGTAGTGAGCATGTCGTAACACTGTGGATGACAATGTTGAATATTACAGGAATTATGGAGCATTGTAAATAATGTACATGGATGCTGAAACATAAGTAATTTTCTTTCTCACAACTTTGAAGCCGATACGTATGGGCAACTTATATAAAACACCCATCAGTTCATCATAGTATTCAGAAGACTACGGCACATTAAAGAGAATTCAAATTTTAGCTCCTTCGAGAGAAGCGACTAAAAAGATGGGGCTGTACACAAATTGAATTTTTTAAACTATATCTTGAATAAGTTATATTGAATTTTATAGTGGTCAAATTTGCTGAATACCCCATGAACACATGTAATATTCGTAATGAATAATATATATATATATATATGTATGTGACATTAAAATATTTTAAAAAGAACATAATTAGATAAAAAATCGTTTCGCCATAAAAGAAATATATTTAAAAAAATCGTTTGGCCTAAATTGAATATATAACTTGTTAATAATCCTGTAAATAGTATAATTAAAGCATATTAAAATTTTGTTATTTATATTGTCTAATTAGCTGGAATTTAAGTTATGTACGCAATTGATAAGCTCTGCATGTATTCAGCAAATTCTCACCACTATAGCAATCCAATATAACTATTTAAAGATATAAGTTTAAAAAATATCATTTGGTACAACCCCTCATCTTTTGCTTCTCTTCGACAGGGAGCCAAATTCTGCTCTGTAATGTCGATATCTTTCTGAATACTAATGATATTGAACTGAATGTTTTTTATATAAGTTGCCCATATATCTGGCTTCAAAGTAGGAAAGAAAATTAACATGTTTCGCGCATGCGCGAAAACATTATTTACTAAAATGCTCATAATTCCTGTAATATTCAACAATTTCTTCCACAGTTTTACAGAAATGCTCCTCTATCGCATTGTTATCTTTTCTGTAAGTTTCGTATATAATATATACAGAAAACTCTGCATGTTATAAGCAAAAAACAGGTGGGAGAAATTTGAGAGTTTTAAGAAAACCTTTATATCTTCCCAAATATTTGTGCTGAGTTTACGAAAATTTCTGTAAATATTACGCACATTAAACATTACCATTTCTGAAAGTTTATCTATTATCAGTATTCTAGAAGGGAATAAACATCTTGTTTCATCAGTTTGTAACGGTCCCCTAATTGCCTCAGGACCAAATCTCAATGTCAAATGTGAGTTATTGTCCATTCTTTACATGTACGAAGTTTAAAGGCAATGGTTAAACCATTCCAGAAAGTTTAAAAAATGAAAATCGCGTCCGGATACTTTTGGGTCATATAGTGTATTTGTTGATGAGCAATACGTAACTGAACGGCGCAATAATTTC
>BGPR01027546.1:0-20643 GCA_013235015.1 Araneus ventricosus
ACATAGCACAATAATTTTTATTTAAATTAAGATAAATCAAAACTATTGCTGGCAAATACTATAAGCCATAAAAAAGTTTTAGTGACAATTTCGTCTCAATTATTTAAATATTTAATTTTATTTAAGTTGATGGCTAATTTTAATTAATCAAAAAGTTAATATTAATAGTTACTTTTATAATTTTTTAATTTGACAGATTAATTTTATTTGATTTCATATTAACTAAACATGGCGGCACCAATATTTGTTTAATAAATTTAATTTAAAATAGCCCAAAAAGATATTTAAAAAAAAGCGTTCCCTTTTTCCTTATTGATATTAAAAAATATCTCATTAACTTAAAAATTTTTGGGGGGTTTGTGCCTGAGTGTTTGCTTTTAACTATCGATGGAGATTTAAATTTACTGTTCAAAATGGCTGCATTCATAACTATGCTTTAAACACGCATATTAAATTTGCCACTCACAATGTTTAATAATTTTTATTCTCTTATGTGTTAAAAATTTAGTCACTATTATCTCTGTAACCAGGGAGTTCTCTAAATGACCCCATTCAAGTATTGTTTAAGTGTTTCGTGTAATGTGATTTGAGCATATGGCAAAGTAAAGTTCGCACAATTATATGGTAAGATTAAATAAATTATTTTTGAATCTAGAGTCTTTCTTCATTCGTGTCAAGTGTCAATTTTTTTTTACAGTTTCAGATAGGCTGGCTTAATGTTATCTAGGAGATATTTGCACTGCTGTGATGTTTCTTTCTTTATGACTACTGCCTGTTAAATAATTATGTGTTGGAATATAAAAAAATTGAGCATTGTACTGATTAATAAATCTAGCATAACTTTTTGAGTAGAATGATAAAACCTTGATATAGTAAAAAAAATGCCAGGAAAACAGAATCACGACGTGGATATTGCAATGAGTGGAAACAACAAAGTCATTGGCTATGCCATTGGCTAAATAAAAAAGAAATAAAACTGCTAACTCGGCTTAATTTATATAAAAAATAACCTGTCGGAGTTCTTTGAAGCCATAACAAAAAATCGGATTTGCGTGTTCGTTAATGAAGCAGACCAAAGGGGTGGAGTTATTTATAGATATTAAGGATGATAATATAATATAGATATTAAGGAATCTTAAAATCATTATTTTCTCAAATTCATTACCAGATGGTTCCTCTCATATGGAATCAAATTTTAACAAAATTTAATCGATTAACTGATAATTAAGCTCAGAAAATATCAAGACAATATATATTATGAGAGGAAACACACAGCTGAACAAAATATAGAATTTTATTACTTCAAGAATTGGGTGGAAATTCAAATACAATATTCTATCCTTATAACCCACTCTTGGTCGGCGTCACATGTCGAATCCGTGATTAAATCAACATAAACATTTATTTTTAATACAAAAAGACCTGGTCACCTTAAATGTCTCAAGTATCCTTTACCATCTTAAATAGATTGAAATAATAAAAAAAATATATCAAATGGGTGATGACATCTAATTAGAAGTACATTATCTTAGTAGGGTACAACTTACGAAATCTTACCCTAATCCCACTTGCAGATTACAATGAGCACGAAAAAAGGTAGGTCCTGTTTTTCAATGATTCTGTTTTGGGCATCTGAAAATTCAATAAAATGAATAAGTAAGAATTACTCGCGACTGCCTATAAAATGCCCAAGTGATGATGAGGGTCATGATTAAACTCTTTATGGAAGCCTTTCTTACGTACATTTTATCAGATCATTGTTGCTCTGCAGATCTTGAGTTCTGACTGCTGGCATACTGACCAGGTTTTAGTTTAGTTTAGATAAATTCACGTTCCATTTTGCAGCTATATAAGGAAAACCTTGGGATGGACCTTGTGATTTTCAACTAGGCCCAGATGATGAGGATGACTCCTGAGACTGCAGCTCCCTCTCCAAGAACGTTTGACCCTCGAAGAATTTATCTTGCGCTATGTCATCATACCCGGCAAATCTCCTATATTTTCGGGTCTCAACCCCTCCCCCCGATATCTGTCACGAGGTCCGATGCTAAACATGCAGGTATTGATTGTGAATTAATCAAATGGTGAATGCCTAAAAAAGTCATTTTTATCAAACAAACAATCCACAATGTATTCGAGTCCGTTTATTTACAAGAATTTCAGAAAATTACATAAGAATTTCATGATTCGATTCTTTCCTGAGATTACATTGACGTGCGTGAGACTACCTTGATTCATATTGAGGGGCGCCGAATTATCACATTTTCAGGCTTATAAACTAAAATTTAATCATTAATTAGCTTTAGAATTTGATTCAAAAATTACGTAGATCCATGAGCAGCTCATGTATTCTATGCATTCTCTTATGAATGAAAACGAGAGCCCCTTTCCGAAACAGGAGGGGGCATCTTATCAGATAGCATAAATGCGAGACTTAAGGGGTTAATGTTCTGAGACTTCAAAAGTTCATAATTTTGCTATTGAAAATATATCTTACAATTCTCGAATATACACGAAAGAATGTGTCAAATTTTGTTTCAAGAAAGCAATTTTGAATACTGTAAAAAGAAATTCCTAGGTTATTTCAATCTAACTTTTTTGATAGATGAATATAAATTCAAGACAACTTCAGTATGAGATGAATAGATATAGAGGAAAAATGAATTTTCAAAGTCGGCTGTATAGGAAACGTTTTTATTCCTTTCAATGAAATGTCTCCAGACTTAAACATTCAAATTTTTCTAAGCTTTGGAATTCTAAGCTATGGTAGGACAGAAAAAATAATCTGCAACTGAACTGTCATTCAATAAGAAAAGTTCCGGATTTTGCCGCTGAGGAAAATTCTCAAGCGTTCGTAAACCAGACAAAACAATGTATTCAAAGTATTTCAGACCCTAGGATTACTTTTGACATTTTAAATTTGTGAATCTTCACAAATTTAAAATGTCAAAAGGAATGGAGATATTGCTCTCAGTGAATAAAATAAAATGTTGCGTATGTTATTACACAATTTTTTATATTTAAACCTGTCTTCATTTACATATTACCCTAGAATTGTAATTTGCATGAAAATGACATATTTTTAGTTTTTAATATTTGAACCTACATATAATATATTATAATACACTTATATTTCAATTGACTTGCTTCATGTTTGTAAAGATGGAATTTTGTAATAAAATTTTACTCACTTTTTGATGTGATAAAATTTAGAAATTTCGCACATTTAATTCTCGATAACAATATACTATTTTAATATTTTCGGAGCATAACTAGCATTTAATTGGTTTCTTTAATAAAATTTTGATTCCATTTGACACCAAATTGAGAAAAAAATGATTTCAAGACTCTATTATATTCATTAAAAGTATTAAGTACTAGCCGCCTTCGGCGACCAGCGGTTCGCCCGCTTAAATTAATTTTAACTTTTGTATTTTACATTAATTATAGCATTCTCCATCGCGATTTCACCCGCTATAACTCAGCAAAGATGAACAAAAAAGTGAGTATTTTATTGTATTTAGCAGATAGTAAAATATATAAAGACGTAAATTTTAAAATGCCAGCGATACAATTCTGTATGATGCATCACAGTTTACGAAACTTAAAAACTGCATTTCAAATAACTCTCACTCAATTCATCTATCACTCATAAGTAGAATGCTTAATATACTGAACACCTCGTGTGAACCAGTGGTTGCCAAAATGCGTGGAAACAGTCAGGCAGCAAAAAATTTATAGACATCTAAAAGACCCGTGAGTATAGGAGGAAGACAATAAAGTTTAAAAAATTAGTTAGTTTCATGAACACTATTGCTCTTTCGTAATTACTAATTTCAGGTAGATAAAATGAAATAAAAACTTAATCTTTCCTAAAAAAGTAGGGTAGCGAGTGACCTTCCTCGCCCCCTCTGACATGCCGCCACTGGTGTGAATTAGGACTGGGCAGCACATCTTCCTTAATCGTAACCGTCACCAACCGTCCCCTCCCTCCCAGTGCAATAAATAGAACCGTGAGATACGCCGTTTCTCCAGAAAACAGAATATCAAACAGAACGTCACATGGAAATAAAATTGGTGACATTGAAAAGCTAATTAAGATGATGTTAAAATGATTTTTGAGTGATAATATGCTCCGAAGTTATTGCGGTAAAACTTTAAAATTTAAGTTAATTTTAAATTAATTAAAATTTCAAAAAATTCTTTTTTAGTGAGCACCTACTACCCAAAAAGCAACCACCTGACAAATTTCAAGTTTCTAGGTCTAATGTTTTGGAAGGTTTCGTGATAAGTGAGCGAGTCATGGTATTTGCCCTTTTGTATATATAGACGGTCCTGTCACCAACTTCACAGCTGTATCCTCTACCGTTAAGCTGACTTCCTACCATAAGTTCTGAACTGCGCTAAATCTAATATCAAACTTGATGAGTTATCACTTGAGGGAATTCAAATTTGGCGGCAGTACTGTACTCTTAAGCCAAACTAAACTTTTGATTTAAAAAATAGCTATAATGCACTATACAAAAAATTGAAAGCGTTTCCATGCCTCCTGATTTTAAAATGGCAGAAAAACATGAAACATGCTTGAAGAAAGGATGAAAATCATTTCAGTCTACCTCACACACAATGAAAACAAACAAACCTGAAATCAAATATATGTTGCCACGCTTTATGAAAGTATTTCTTTGAAGCAGGTGCGATAAAATATTTCAGCAATGCAATAAATACTAAGGTGAAAATTCTGCTTTTGAGTTAATTTCTCAAGAAAACAATTTATACTATCACATCCGTAACAATTGCAAAAACGCGTGAAGAAAAGATTTGCCGAAATAATGAGATGGTTTGAATTTTATTTACAACAATGAAAACATTGTTACAATTCATGTTTTAAAACATTAATTAAATTTTTTAAAAATGTCGTATGGAAATAAGATCAGTATCATTGAAAAGCTAATTTTTTTATCTTTAAGATGATGCGAAAATGGTTTTTCTGCGATAATTAGGACCCGAAGTCATTCCGGAAAAACGTTAAAATTTAAAGTAATTTTTAAATAATTTAAATTCTAATTAAAATTTCGAAAAATCCTTTCTTAGTGAGCACCTACTACCCAAGAAGTAACCACCTGCCAAATTTCATGTTTCTAGTCCCAATGGTTTGGGAGATTTCGTGATGGGTGAGTGTGCCGTGGTATTTGCCTTTTATATATAAAGATTATTAAAGACTAATGAATAGAAAATAATGAACATAAAAAATGTATACTTTTTTGTGCGTTAATAAAGGTGCTTTGAAAACTGCTTAAATCATTTTTTTTTGTTTTTATTTAGAAAAATATTATTTTAATAAAAATTTCCGATTTTGTCGTTCACCAAGTGCCTTTTAGATAATGCTAGCTAAATTTCTGATTATTTATCTTAATTCGATTTACGTTAGTCAATAGCCCCTTGGATTATTTATCTTAATTCGATTTACGTTAGTCAATAGCACCGGACATTGAAGTCGCTCTGTATTTTTTAAGAAGAGAGCCATCAGAGTTAGAAAAGAATGGAGAATAAAATAAAAATTACTACTAGCTGTTGTAAATTATAAGAATACTTTAATTAAATATAATTATTTCCATATAATTTTGATGCAATATTTTTATACACATCTTTAAAGCATATTTTCATTCCAAATATCCTTCCAGAATTCAACCCCACATAACTTGATCTATGATTCTTATTTAAGTAAATCATTCAGAAAATTTAGTAATAATAAGGGAAAATGCTCTTTATTCTTACATGGAGATTTCTCTTAAATTTTAGTTCATACTTCCCATTCCTTAAAATATTTCGATATCATCCACCTGGACAACTTTAATTCCATTTGCTCATTAAATCTATTTGCTCATTAAATTCTTAACTTCCAGAATTTGAGCAGAAATAAGACAGTAAAAAAGAAAATCTACTGAAGTATATTCAGCTCAAATGCAAAGAAATAATTTCAAGCCCAAAACCCTATTCCTTCCTTTCCCCTTCTTCGATTAAGAAAAGAAAACCGTCAAGGACAGTTTAACAAAAAAGTCAATAGCAGGATTATATAAAGAATTATTAGCTTTAACCTAGGATATTGATGCTGGGTTTTTTATATTTTCCCCTTTGAATTTATTTTCTTGTGATATTATTATGGTTCGAAGAAGATTTCAAATAAGATTTAAAGAAAATCCTTTAGAATTAAGAAAGGTAATATTTTAACTAAACAATATTTAAAACTCTTTAACTTTTAGAATTTTTCGATAATCGAATCATAAATTATTTCCGAAAGAAATGTTCAGAATGAAATAGTCTAAAATAATAATAAAAAATTGCTTTTATTGAAAAAGTAATGAAAATAATAACTCACAATAACTAATAAGGCGGATAATAATGAAAAAATCAAGTCATTTTACTAGGATATATTCATCAAAAAATACGAAAAATTAGCCTTCAAACAATCATCTGGAATTTTTAACAGTACTAACAAATTTCTCAACAATAACAATTCGCGAATACAGAAATACAGCTTATTCGCCATTTAAAACAATTAACTCTATGGTATGTAGTTATTAAGGGCATTGGCGAATCCAGGGGAGGGGCTATCGGGCTGCAGCCCCCCCCCCAGAGCTAAACCAAAAATCTTGATTTATTTTAAAATCACTACAACTGTTTGATCTTAATTTTCATTTTTAAAAAATAGTAATAAAATTGTGCCAACATTACTTTCTGACTTGACAGTCTCGAAACTTTTCCTACTTTTCTAGTCATTCCACTTGCACTTGTAGCGTTGGCGCGGTCGAAAACATTTTTTGGCCTGTTATTTCATTACATATTTTTATTAAATTATCGAAAGTATTGTAGTGTTCTTTATGATTCTTATTGTCAGGAGAGGAGCCTGTAAAGTTAAAGTGTTTTGATTTATTTAAGCCACGAGGTTTGACATTCGTCATTACGATACAAAATTTTTATGACCACAGCCCTCCCAGACACGAATACTGGATTCGCCACTGATAAAGGGAATGTTTTGTGCGGATGATCGATGACGTCTATATGGTATGGGTGCAACAAGCCTTCTTGCTTCTGACCCATCATGTCATGGAATTTGTCATACCTACTCTGTTGCTTGTGTGCTTCTAATGTTTTGTGCGGATGATTGATGACGTCTAGATGGTATGGGTGCAACAAGCCTTCTTGCTTCCCCACCCATCATGTCATAGAACTTGGCACATCTACTCTGTTGCTCGTGTGCTTCTACCTGTCAGATTTATCAATGCATGCATATGTGGCAGCGAACCTATCACCTATGGGTCAGGCACTGACCCACGAAGGTGTTTTAAATGACCTACGTGTTTATTTTTTATATCGATTGTCTCTTCTGCTTTATAATTTTTTTATATTATTAAAGAGAACAGGCAATCGAAAATATTTAAAAAATAAAATATAAATCTTTAATATAGAATTTATAAAAAATATATTTCCAAGTGGAAATATTGAACTAATTGGTTATGTGTATTAATATGTGTTTTTGTATTCCTCGTTCATTCAAATTCTCAGTGCAGATGCTCAAAAGGGCATGGTGTCACTTGGTGCGAGCACCGCACACTGCAAGCACCGCACTTACGGGCTGGAGACGGTGGTTTGCCATTACATGCATTCTCATATATTCTTTTCTTCTGCACTAAATGACATTTGTCCAAGGTAATGGGGTTCTTTTTTCCCCACTAACACACAACAGGAATGACGTTCTGCCGCATGCAAAGCGAAAGCCTCCAAACTCGCAAGGATCTTTAGACTATGCAATTCTTCTTTTTTAATGTTTGTTTTGATTTTCAATAAAGTTTTTCCCAACCTCTTTGAAACATCCTTCATAAACTGATATATTTTAAGGTTCTAGTTAGATGTAAATCTACCAGTGTTTAGCATAATTGAATATTCAATAAACAGCTTTTGATTAATAATTTGTAATAGGAATTGTGTAATAAAAGAAAAGAAGTGATATGGTTTGGTCAAAATTGGTAAAAGGAATTAAAAACTTCCTTTCCTTTGATTTGTAAAGGGGAGGGGTTACTTCTGCATTACGCTACATATGAATGTGTCAGAATGGCAAGATAAGATCCTAAAACTCCAAAGTCTGATTAATTGATTGGAGCACACATTTTCTCCTAATTTATCTGTAGCAAATGGCTTACTTTCATAAAAACGAATTTCACAAGAGCCACATATGTATAATATTCATAAGAAAAATATTAAGTGATAAAAATCTGATTGCTTTTAGTAATTACTTTTCCGTGGGGGAAAAAACCGTTTCTATCAATGTTAAATGCAATAGCAAGAACAATGTGTCTCAACTGATGTGTTAACAAAAATCATTTTTATGTGCAGTATTATTTTTTAATTTTATTAATAACACATAAAAATTGATTTAACAGTAAATAACTTAAATGTGATTAATATAGATAAAACGTATTCAGCATAAATGACTAAAATATTTACAAATTACAAGAAGGCTCTACTTTTAGTTTCACTATTAATGATTTCATTCAATTAATTCTAAATTCAAAAGTTTTTTTTCCAAAATTATTTTTGAAAGTTGTTTTTAATTTTTGAACCCACGCGGACATATTAGGGAAAGCACACATGTTTTATCATTAGATTTAATATGAAAACATTTGCTACTTATCTGCTAAAGTTGGCATTTTATTAAATAGCTAATATACAAAAACAACTGTTCGTGTTCATTTTATTTCTCGTTCTTTTAAAATTTATCTACCATCTTTCCCTTCTTCTGAAAAAAAATTACACTAGAATATATAACGTTTTCATAAGATCACCAATTGTTAGTGGGGAAATTCAATCAAAAAGAGATGGGAGTGTTAGTTCAGAAAGTTATTCTTTCAGATGTTCTTCCAAGGAGTTTGATTTGATCCGCAGAATCGCAATCGAGACTTAAGACATTCTGGCAATCACAATCTGAGGAAAAGAAGAGAGAAACATTGTTCTAGTCAGGAATTACTCTAGAATCCCATCTTATGGTCTTAGCTCAACCGCGGGTCTTCACCGGTGCCAAATTTTTTTCCAGATAACTAAATATATAATTCGTGAACCTACCTGTTCATATCATTTTTCATGTCTGATTTCATTTTTAAAAATTGTAGCTTTGTTAAAATATTAGTCCGTTGGTCATGTTTATCTATCTATCGACGACAGTTAGCTAAATAATGTCGAAAATCGTACAGATTATTTAAATTTAAAGCACATGCGCGTTACTTTATATTCCGGAGAAACAAAATTAAACTGCTTATTAATATTACTACACATACTATCACGTTAACGTTGTGTGATGATACATAGTGTGATGGCGTATAACTCGAATGTTTTATGCTTGCAATATTATTACTGGAGTTTAGAAGTTTCATAACTTCATGTGCTGACCTTGATGGGCATTACACGGCAAATTTTATAAAAGTCTGCAATCCTTCGTCCTCTTCCTTCTTACTTCCTTCCTTACACGATCTGCGTGTTGTCATCACCACCATCTCTTTTCACTGTTACCAGTAAATGTTCTAATGTTTCGTAGTCATCCAGAGGAAGTGTGAAATTAATAAAATTGTAAACACCCATTCAAGCCTGCAACTCCTCTTCACTAATCTATTATATATATATATATATATATATTGTAAGATCCCCCAGATCATTAGCGGTAACTTTTTTTCCCACGCCATGGGCCACAGGACAGAGCAGGTGCCTCAGCGGGAAGTCCTCATCAAAACGCCGCCAAAGGGAGCTGGATTTGAGTCTGGCGCCCTCGGTCTGCTCTTTAGTGGACGTGATGAAAAGGGTCAATTATCTCGAGCCTGAGAAACCGCTGGCGACGAAAGGACAAGCCCAGAAAAGGTAAGGAGCCAATAAGGGCTCGATGAGGTGGACTCCACTTACAAAATTGACGTGGATTTGTGGAGAGGTTTTTCTGGACCGTTCCCCCAGGAGGAGGACGAGAGAGTAAAAAGGAAGGTGCGAGGAAAGAGAGGACGGAGATTTTTGGAAGGCTTCTTAGGAAGAGGACGGCGACGAGCGAGGGCTCGATTTTCTTGGTAACAAGATAGACTTGGGTCACTGAGACCAACTTCATTCTTTTTAGGCCACTAGTGGAAGTGGGCCTGTGTTGGTTAGTGAGCGCTGTATAGGACTCTAATCGTCTGTACCTGAACTATCATTATGTTTGTAATAATTTCATCTTATTTATTCAAGATATATTATTTAATCAATATTCAATAAAAACTCTTGCACGCACGTGCTAGAAATAAGAGTATTTCTTGGCTCTGGACCTTCCTCCCCAGAGTCTTTGGCTGTCCAAAACGTTACAATATATATATATATATATGCAATGATTCAACTTTTTAATCTATTTGAAATTAAATTCTTTTTAACGCCACGTAAATTATGAGTATAAACGAATTGCTTCTACTTCAGTCTTAAGAAGCCACACTTCTACTTTAACTCCCAGAGCCACGAGATTCTTCGGGTATTCCCCTTTTTGCCACTATTTAAGCTCTCCGAGTATTTTTAAGGCTCTCTTTTTGTAACCATATAACTCACTTAGTAAGACGCGCCGCTTATGTACGTAATCTCATCAATACTAGTCATGGATGTTACTTTAATTGTGATTATGTTATCTACTTGATATAATTTTCATTATCATCTTAAGTGTTTGCTACTATTTAAGCTCTCTGAGTATTTTTAATGCTCTCTTTTTGTAACCATATTACTCACTTAGTAAGACGCGCCGCTTATGCACGTAAGGTCTTCAATACTAGTCTTGGATGTTACTTTAATTGTGATTATGTTATCTAATTGATATAATTTTCAACGCCATCTTAAGTAAAATGGATAAATAGCAATAGAAATAAAGAATTTTTCGGAACAACTATTGCCTGCTTCATTTTAAGACGCTTGCTGACTATGCTTTCACATAAAGATTAATGCTACATACACAGGATGGTAATAAATTATTCGACCCATTTGAAAAATTAATAAAAAAAACTAATTATGTTACAACTATGTTTTTTTAAAAAATATATCGCAGTTTAAAAAGTTTTTTCTGATAGAAACGCGCCGTTACGGTAGTCTATGGGGTCGTAAATTATTAAACATCTCCAGTTTTTGAGAGCCATTATCTGCGAAACTATTAAAGCTAGAAGAAAGATAAAAGAATGTATTTGTCAGGAATTAAACGTTCTTTAAATTTTTAAATCGTTTGTAACGGGAAGAAAAGCTAAAAAAGGAAACAGAAAACGAGCATCGGCTACTGATGGCCAGTATTCATTGCGTATGGAATTGCTCTCTGTGTTGCAAATTTAACTCTTTAACAATGACACTGTTTTCCTCAACATTAAATGATAAGCATCTGATCGCCCGCAACCGCCTGAATCGTCATTACAGGGCTGAAACGCCGTAATGGTACGCCACCTATCTGAAGAAAACTTTTTTATTTGCTCTCTCATTTAAAAAACCCCGTTGTAATAGTATTAGTTCTTTTTTTTTATTAAATTTTGAAATGGGTCCAATAATTTATGATCACCCTGTATATTTTTTTTCATCTCATAGGCCGAAATTTCAGATATAATTTATGCCTTCAAAAGCATAGTTACTTTCATACTGTCGGTTAGTTTCCAGGTGATGGTTACGAGATTTTTCTCTATGTTATTTATTTAAAGAATCGGCTGAATACTGGCAATTTAAATGGTGTAATCCAAATGTTAATTTTTTAAAAAGCTACAGGATTTGCTTTAAAACTCATCAGTGAAAATTAATCCAAAAAAGGCAAAATATTTCTATGGCTAAACTCTTCGAAAAAGCCCAGATATCAGGAATTTGGCGTCAGAAGGACCAATACCTCTGCTTAAAAAGAATAACATCAGATTTCATTCTTGTGTAACCTAAAGTTTAATAACTATTAATTTATTTGTTTAATCCACGCCGAACTAAATAAATTTCATGTAAACGTTTCTGAAAAGTTTTTCTTTGAATCAACATCATTATGTCAAGAATTTCTATCAGTTTACTAAAACGCAGATTTTTTTTTTATTTTAATTATTTTTTTTCTTTTCAGTCTTTAATCTTAATATAAATAAAAGTCATTGTGGGTTTGTATGTTTGTATATTTGTATGTTTGTATCTATGCTCCACAGCTCCTCCTAAACCACGTCACTGATTTCAACCAAACTTTGAACACTTATTAATTAGGACCAGGGGAAGATTACTCTAAACTTTTTAAAGCTCAAAAGTTAAATAAACTGTAAATTAATTTAAAAGTAACCGAAACCGTTTTTCCGCTGCAAGTTCGGAGCAAATTATCCCCCCAAAATTATTTTTATACCATCTTAAAGTTCAAACTTTTACCTTTCTAATGATATCAATTTTATATCTGTGACATTTGTCCTTCAATTTTTATTAATTTTTCAAAATTTAATAAAACGTTGACACGCAGACGATTTTAAAATAAATCAAATTTAATGACACTACATAGAGTTGATACTGATGAGTTGCTAGGCAACGGTGTAATTACTTTGCCATTATTTTTTCTGTTTTTTTTTTTCGATTATCGTTTGGCAATGTTTTCATTGGTTCTTAAAGAATTCTAAAGCTTATTTAATTAGATTAAAAAATCACAGCAGTTCATATTACCTGTCATTTTTACCTGCGTTTCCTAACAAATAATAAATCCTTAATAATATATTAAATGAGAAAGTGTGTCTGTTTGTTACGCTTTCACAGCAAAACTACACGTGGAATAACTTATTTTGAATGTCAAACATCACTTGATCATAAAGAAAGTCGCGATTATGTGATCTTTCTGAGAAAATAAACAATTTATTTATGGAATAATAACTGAAATTACTCAACTCGACGCTTGATTTTCATTTTTCGAGTTTGCAGTCTATTTAATTTTAGTTATTTATATTTGTATCTTTTCCATATCAGATTTTATTCAAGAACCAGTCGATAAATTGACGTCGGGACAGATATCTATTGATAGATATGATATAGCTGCAAGAGTGTTTAGACTAAAATTTAAAAACTAATGTTAATTGTAACTAAAGGAAAATATGCGAAGATATAGTATTTTGTTTTATGTATCCTTTTGAATGGTAGAAGTGGATGACATATAGCATGATGGATGGTATATTCCACAGATTATAAGGGCCTGATGATACCATTGAGTACAATGATGTAATTTACAGTAACGGAGAATATATGAGGAATAGAGAATGGTTTTTGAATTGGTAATTTCGGCACTCATTAATGAAAGTTTAGGTAAGATAAATAAAATAAAAATATGTCACAAATGGAGGGAGGTATTATAGAATATCTACCTGTAGATATGCTAATGGGCAATAATAATTAACATCAACTTCGTCATATAACAGATAACAAGCTCTTCAACTCCTTTAGAATTGCCAAGGGTACTCTTCCGACAAACTGAGATTAAAAGTCGGTGTGCCAGTACTGTTGATACGTAATCTCGATGTACCGACACTGCGCACGGTTACAAATTGCACACCTAGGTCCAAACGTCGTGAGAGTGTTTTTAATTTCACGCATTCCGATAATACCGAAGAATTTACCATCCAAGTTCAAAATGTAACAATTCCCTTTAAAATTAGCATTTGCCAGGTTCAGGGCCAGACACTCAAAGGGGCAAGCGTACATTTGGAAAAACCATATTTTTCCTATGGACAACTATATATGGCGTATTCACGTGTGTCCAGACCACAAAACCTCTACCGTGCAAAAAACGTAGTATACAAAAGTCTGTTAGCATAGAAAAACAAATTACCTAACTATAATAGCATACACTCCTGTTAGACGTCCAATTATGTATTGTCAACAGTCAAAACTTTTAATTTCCCGTTTCGACATGTAACGGAACATTTACATTCGTGAATTTAAAAAAAAATTAATAATTCAAATTCTTTGCGCACGAAGTCGCGGGTAACAGCTAGTTTCTTATAAATTTTATGATCTCTTGAAATCAATTTTTTTGTCAAATTCACTATCAGGTGGTGCCTCTCATTTGAAATCTTAATTGAATTAAATCAATCGATAATCTGTTAGTCTGAATAACAAGTTGTATATGATACATGACGGTGAAAATTTCAAAACTCTTACATATTTTTAAGTCCTTAAAAAATCGATTACAAAATTTAACCTTTACAAATATGAAACAAGTTAAATAAAATTTTAAAAAATTATACATATATTCTCTAATTTCTCCATAGTAACCCGGAGTTCAACTTCCTTCGTTTCACAGACAAAAAACATTCATTTTAACAAGAAGTCAATATATAACATATTTCGAAAAGGAATACCGACGAAGAACCGTTAAAAGAACACATTAAACCTTAAATACAATGTGTTGTCTTTGAGCAACATACCCAATTTTGTCTTCTAAAATCTTAAAAATAAGACTGAAGCTCTAATGCCTGTTGTTGCCAGAAGTGTACATGGTGAAATTTTTATTAAATCACTTTACAACATATAGATAGATGGCAGCCTGAGTGCTGATAAAAAAATAAAAATAAATGGATGTTTTTCACTTCAGGTTGCATCTTTCTTTGCTTCATTTATACTCTTGAGAATACTATATTTTATTTTACGATGTTGAAGGAAATTCCCTGTCAGTATTTTTTGTTTTTTTCATCTGTGTTTAATATAATAGAATTTTATTTAGAAATTATTTTTGTAACTAAAGTCCAGTATTTTGGATAGGTAATAGTCTGTTTATTAGCCGTAGACCATCCATAAAATAAAATAGGATTTTTTAAAGTATTTTTAAAACGATTTATTCAAGAAATAAAAGTCAACAAACCTTTTAGAATCAATTTTTAAAAACTCGTGCATTTAAAGGTTGACAGAATTCTCATTGAACGTAAATAAAAGTTTAAAAGCAGACGATTCAAAATCAATTATCTATTTATATCAGGAACAATACCATCTTTTACTTGAATCAATATCATTATGTCAAGAACTTTCAACAAAAAGAAATGCCATTTAGAAGTCCGAGATTCCTTCTTTCACGGCAAAACGAGATCTCTCCTTATTGGCAGCTGTCTATGACTAAGAGAACAAAATATGAAAAAGCCTTCGATCCGTTCCGTAGTTTACTGCAGGTAAAATGACAGCCTGCCGGAACTAAATCTTTGGGATCAAGGAATCCAGTTAGTTAATGCTGTTCTGTCGAACAAGGGTGGACAAGGCTGATAACAAGTGGTCTAGTGATCCAGTCTTCCGCCCTAAGCACTTGTTTTGATTCCTACTCGTTGTTAACGATGTTTCCTCCTTGTTAACGATTGTTTGCAGTAGCGGGTGCTGTTTTCAGCCGAGAAGAAAAGAAATAATATTAAATGGGGGAAAAGTGCTTTTGTGATTCGGAATATAAAACTCCATGCAAAATAAAAATTTCCTTGAAAACAATTTTGATTAAATTAAAGGAGAAATCGATGGAAAAATACTTGATGAAGAAAAGCTTTTGAATAATATTTTTTAAAATTATTAAGGATAAGAATAAAATTGCATGATACTTCTCTTGAGATTCAAAAGTATTGAAAATAGGACGGGAATCAACAAACTTTTTATGGATTTCAGGTTCAATTTTTAAAATTATTCCTGGTTTGCTCAGATCTTTACATAATATTGGACGAACTCCACAATGCGTACAACACACTACAGATAAAGAAATAATCAATTTTGAGAAAATAAACATAAGAATGTTGTGTAAAAATGAATGATATATCGTCTCTAAACAAGCAACACCACCTATCTCAATTTTTTGAAATTTTGAAGAGGAAAAAAATACAAAATTTTTCGCAACCAATATCGAAGATTTTTGAATTTTTTATCATCCAATATGAACATGAGACTACATGTTCCTACCAGATGTGAAAAATTGAGTATTTCCTTTCTCTTTGAAATTTCAAAAAATTGAGATAGTTGCTTGTTAAGCGATGATATCTCAAATTTTGCATTTTGAAAATGGTTCATGATTATAAGACTGCGTCCAATATAGAACCAAAAAGTAGTCTTGCATCACAATATGATTCGGAAAAATACTGAAATACGTCGTGCAAATTTGTGATACACCTGAAAAGAAAATATTGCAAAGTTTTTATTATTAGTTTTCATAAATCCACCTGTAGATAAGGGGAAAAAAACCCAGAAACAAAGAATTCTTCCCTCACAATGTAAGAAAATGCAAATATTATTCTCCAATCAAAAGAATTTTTACTGACGATGTGGTCTCTTTCCTACACAAGTAAGGCAAAATCCCTCAAAGAACTCTAAATTTCCTGAGCTTAACCCCTCTGCTCCCAGAAACAGCAAACTGAGCTTAGCAATTAACTCAGAAAAGAAAAAGTTAGTAACTTGGTAAAATGGTGTACATAAATTAATTTTCATTACATTTAAGAACACGGCACGGCCCGTTCACCAAGTTCGAGACACTTTTGCCATCCTTTAGGTCTTAAATTTGCTAAATGTAATTACGTATTTGGCGAATTATCGATTGAAAATTCCAAGCATGGCTGCAGTACCGTGTTCTTAAATCTGAACTTAAATTTCAAAAAGGCATTTCACACCTTTTCTTTGCTAATGAAATTGTGGAAAGTACAAGGATGTTATAATTAAAGTTCACTTATTCAGAACGCTCTGTAGTCGGCTCTGAACGAAACAAAATTCCACTAGAATGTAGTAAGGTTGATGCAGCGCAGCGCCAGCTATTGACAAAAATTTAAATTTGTTTTTCTATGAAAACTGAATATAAGACGAGAAGGAAAAAAAGCAGAAAATAGGGAGAAAAGAAGAAAAAGATGTTGTACTTTCTTGCATAAAAACGTATTTTGAACGAAAAAAGACTTTACTTTCAGAACTGAATTTTAGCAGCGTTGTAAGTTAAACTTTTAAAAAAAAGTCTCAAATCAAACGTAAATGTTTCTTCAGTAATGAAAAAGAAATCTGCAAAACTCCCTCAAATATTGACGCAGCGCTAGCTAATGACAAAAAGTTTATTTTTTTTTATTTATGTTTCTTCATCTTCTTTTCTTTCTTCCTTTTTTTCGGTTTTCACTGTGCGCTTCACTTGTACTAAACACTAGTGAAGTTTTGTTTCACTTCGAGCCCTAGAACTGGCTCTAGGGTCGTCTCCAGTGGCGAATACGGGAGCGCTATGGGGTTGCAGCCCCCCAGAGCTAAGCCAGAATTCTTGATTTTATTTAAAATCATGACAACTGTTTGTTCCTAATTTCCCCCTTTTTAAGAAAAATAATAAAAGCGTAGCAACATTACTTTCTGGCTTGACAGGCTCGAAAATTTTGCTACTTTTCTGGTCAATCCTCTTGTACTGGTAGCGTTGACGCGGCCGAAGACATTTTTTGTCTAGTTACTTAATTGTATTGTTATTAAATTATCAAAAGTATTGTTTTGTTCTTTATGATTCTTATCGTCAGGTGAGTAAAATCTGTAAAATTAAAGTGTTTCGGTTTACATAAGCCATGAGGTTTGACATTCGTCACAACGATACCAAGACCCAAATCCTGGATTCGTCACTGGCCTTCTCAATATGCGAACTTTGATTATGACATCTTTGTACATGAGTGAGAATGTATGATAGTGTGTCACATTAATTTTCAGAATAATTAGAGAATTATCTAAAAAATAATCCTTCGAGGCAATTTCCAGAACTTTTTAAATGTTGTCGCATTTCAGTTGCAACAATTTAAATTTAAGGAGAAAAACATCCATGGAAAAAAATATATTTAAAACAATTTATAGATTTTTAAAATCTTATAAAGCATCGTTTCCCAACCTATAGGCCGAGGTCCACTTGTGGGCCTCGGATAGAGTATTAGTGGACCGCAGAACGCTAGTCAAGAGTCGAAGTCAGGGGAGCTTCAAGTCTTCAAGAATTCATTTTTTGCCTTATAAAACACTATGCTTTTAATCCTTTTACCATATGCTTTACTAATTACTGACATATTCTTGCATATAATATATATATATATATATAAATATATATTTTTTGTTGTGCACACCACCATACGTGTAAAAAACAGTTTGTGGCACACTAACTAAATATACAAATAAAAAAAAAACTTGGGAATCGCTGTTATAAAGCATCAAAACATGCTGCAATGTTTTTAAAAATAATATAGATAAATTTTCAAAAATCGAAGTTAATTTTGATTTCTTCCATGATTTAATAATTTTTAAGGCTTCACAGGAACATATAATTAGATTTAAAAAACTTTTCACGGAAGTATTCTCTTGAAATCAAAACAAACCGAAATAGCTTTATTAGTTTTACAGAAAAGAAGAATTACGATAAGAAAAAAATGTAGATTGAGTTTGAAAGAAAGGAAAGCTTAAGAGGCAACATTCCATTAAAATGGTTCTTTGGATCTTGAAGAAAAGTCAGCAAACGTATTTGTGCATTAAGATTTAATTTTGCAAAATATTCTAATTACTGCATTATGATGTTTATATTCACTTTCTCATAAATACACCGAAATGTCAATTACTAAAATTAAAAAAAACCCGGAAATGATTGCAGATTAAATCTAATTCAATAAATTTATTTAACACCATTCAACTCACTTTTGACAAGCTTGGAAATGTCTTTCTATAGTTATTTGATTTTCAGTGGAAAACAATTTTTTGGGTTTTTCCTCGGAAATAATCTGCTACTTGAACAATTTTTTATTAAATAAGAATATCCGCTTTTTATTAGTTAAAGTGTCAAAGAAACTTTCATTAAACACGGGTAAACACTGCTTGATGTTTTGTCGGTGGACGAAAATCATTCGTAATTGCCTTTAGAGTCTGAAATAAACTATCGGGCTTTGAAGTATTCAATCAGAACTGATGTTAAGGATTAATTCAATTTGTGATATCTATTTAGTTTAATATAACGAAGAAGAACTTTAAATAGAACCTTATGATAGCTCTTTTAAAAGTGAAATACTTAGTTTAATAATAAGTTAAGCTGCAAAGCTTAATTAGTTTAATAATTAGTTAAGCTGTAAATCTACTGACAGTCACTTAACTGTTTTCTTTTCTTTATTATCTAATTAGATGACAAGTTTTCGTGTGGGAATATGTCGTTGATTTCATACAATTAAGAGTCTGTAGAAGACTTCAGATGTTTATAGATTCTGCATAATTCTTGTACCGAAATATAGTCTCTGTGAATGACATAAATTTAGTTTTAAATTGTAGAAATGTGAACATTCGATGCACGTACAATTTAAGGCAAATCAGCTAAATGGTTAAAACCACCTGTTTCCCTACTACTGTTTTCACCTATCCTGTTTATAATTATGTTAATCTGTTATTTTATTATCAGTGATAAATATTATCAAGTGTAAGGAAAGAACAAGAGTTTCAGTATTCAGCGGCTCTCTGAAGAAGGTGGCTGACCTTCGCCTTCATGCTGATGAAGAAGGAGAAAATTACAAACCGGAGGTCAGGGAGAAATACTTTATTTTCTATTAATAGAAAACTGTTAACTAACCCTTAAACGCCAGATTTTTAAAAAATTGATTTAAAAATATTTTTGGGCTTTCATTTCTTATATAAAACATGTGAAAAGCACTTTAAAAAATTATTTTTTTGTTTTAAGTATGATTTACGGCTAAAAAATAGTTCGTTGTCAATCGGCAACACTGGCCTTTAGTTAAAAAAAGAATTTTCTTGATAAGATCGTATAATATTAAACACAGATGACTTTTAATAAATAATTATACGGATAAGGAATTTCCTTCAACATTGTAGAATAAAATATGATATTCTGAACCGTACAAACAAAGCAAAAAAATGCAGCCTCAATTGAAAAACATCCATTTATTTTTATTTTCTCATCAGCACTCAGATTGCCATCTATATGTTGTAAATTGATTTAATAATATTTTCAGTGTATATCCTATTGTCAACAACAGGTATTAGAGCTTCAGTCTTATTCTTAGTATTTTAGAAGATAAAATTGGGTATGTGGTTTAAAGGCAACACAGCATTTTAGGGTTCATGTATAATTCAGTGATTGCAATTCACATCTCGTGTCTAATACATAACAAATAAAATTGCACATGTCATATAATATCTAACTGAACGTTTTATTATGTTACTTTTTTTTCATTCTGGAATAGGTACAATGGATTACAAACAATATTTGGCTTGACGTGAGTGACACTAGGGTGGATCGCTCTTCTATGGAGTAAAAAAAAATTATTATTAATCAAAACCTACCTATGCGGAAAAGATGTTCTATGGTATGGAGATTAAGAGAAAAATAATAAAAAAAATTAAATTCAAAATTTAATACCGCCGCAAGGGGGTTGAATTTTCGAAACAAATGGAAAAATACTGAATTTTGATTATACGATTTAAAAAAAATATTATTATTAATCAAAACCTACTTATGCGGAAAAGATGTTCTATGGTATGGAGATTAAGAGTAATAAAAAAAAATTGAATTCTAAATTTAGTACTACCGAAAGGGGGTTGAATTTTCAACAAAAAATTGGAAAAATACTTAATTTTGATTATTGATTAGAATTTTGAAAGCACGCAAAGTCATTGCCT
>BGPR01027547.1:3452-20643 GCA_013235015.1 Araneus ventricosus
TCAATCTGACATTATAAGCACACACATTGAGAGAAGGGAAAAAATGTAATGCCAGCAGTCGTGCGTTCCATGTCACATGTAAAGTGATGGCATTTTTTATGGAGTTTTATCCCTGACTTGAATCATTTTCCACTTTATAGTTTCTGACTGATGTGAAGATTTAGGCAAAAATTTAATTAGGAAAATCTTTCTAATTGCTTTAGCAAGGCATAATTCGTTGTTCAAAATGGCGCAACAAATATAACGTTCCAAAATGTTCATCAAGCGTAAAGGCTTAAAAATATTGTTCAAGATTTCAAGCATGCGATTGCTGATTACAAATAATAAAATTCATAACTAGACAGAGAAGTCGATTTCAAAAAATAGAAAGCCAAAAATCCTAATACACAAAATACAAATAAAAAGATACACAGAAATATTCACAAAAATACAAAGAAAAGCATGCCACCGCCAGAATATATTTGGAATTATAAAATAATGCAAATATTTATTTATGAATTAATTGTGGACATTTTGATTAAGTATATGGTTTTAAAGGACGTATTTGGAATTATGTAAATAATATAATTATTAAATAATGAAGTTATTATTAATTAAATTATATTTAGTATTAATTAATCCTAATAAAATATTTGATTTTAAATCGAGTTTTTAATATTTAATTGGTTTTTTTTAAAGTACTTACCAAGGGGTACATTTTTGGTTGCCCAAATTTCTATAAGATCACCAAAAATATTGAAAAACCAATGTTTCTTCCCTGGCATCAACTGGGAATATTTTTTTCTCCAAAATGAATATCTGAGGAAAACAATGAGTATTCCTAAAAGTACAAACACTGCGTAGATTGGAATCATTCTGGTTCAAGACTTGTGCAGAAGTAAATTTTTCCTGAATTTCCATTTCTTAAATAAAGGTAAATGATGACCTTGAGTTCTCTCATTTCTTAGAGATGAATAGTAGGATAGTCCTACAGAGTAGTTTGGATGTCACGAAAGAATTTTAACAAAAGTGATAATTGTGACACATTCTTAATGCAATATATGTTCATATTTTAGCAGTAATTTTAATATTAATAATGCAATTCATCCTTCAATACACAAAAGAACTGCGGTTTTCAGGAAACTAAAGAAGTTTCCACATCTGATGAACGTTATCAGCGTTTTCTTTTAATCAGATAGTGGTTGAAAAGCGACAGAAAAAGGAAAATTATATATGCTTGTTATATCTAATTTCTTAGAAATGATTGCATTTTATTAAAAAAAATTATTGATATAATCTAAGCAAATTATTTTCTCCAATTGTTTTTCTCTAAAGCTGAAATGAAAAAAACGTTGGATATATTATTCATGGTCCTCTTTTTTTCCTGTGGTTTTACCTTAATCAGCCGTTTTATTCAGAAAAAATGAAGCAAGAATGATTTGAGATTAAACTTGTCGCCGTTACGCATTGGAGGACTAAATCCAAAATTCACATTTTACATATATAATCTATATTTAGAGTATTTCGAAAAGAAATCCAATGCTAATTTTTCTAAAATTTTTTATAACCTTATAAGTAGACTCTTATTCCACGGATTACAGATTTTTTTGATTATGCACGGCAAATTACACACACTACAGCACAGTCTTTTAAAGTGATCCCGAAATCCTTAAAATTGTAGTTGGTTCGCGATTGCCAAACTACGTTCAATTAATAAATATTAATATTTTTTAATATTTGTCTAATGTGAGTTGCAAACAAGTTGATGAGTCCATATAATCTGGTAAATTGCTATAAGAGTACAATGAAAAGAGAAATATATTAAACGAATCAGCACTTATGAAATATAACTTGCAACTGATTTTTCAAACAGTTTAATCACTTTTTTGGTGCATTGATGTAGACCATTTTTAAATTGGTAGCTTTTTCCTATTAATCTACAACTTTGATTATTATCAAGTAGTTCTTTGGACATTGAACCTTGCGTCCGGATAAAAACAAACTAAGATATGTTCTTCATTGCGGTCTTTTAAAGGTTTAGATTTTTTTCTTTCTAATACGGATTATTCACATAGGTCTTTGCTTTTATCATTATTCCCAGGGCCGGCTCGTCAGAGGAACTGCAGTACTGCAGCACCCTCCGCTATTTCCTTCACCCAACTTTTCTAACTAACTTCCAACTTTTTCTTTAATCAATTCATTTTATTTCTCATTTAAATACTTAAATCTATCAACAAAATAACGAAATTTTGCATTAAACGATTTCGATCCTCAAATGAAACACGAGAAAAAAATTAGATAGCAAACCAAGTTCCCTATCTTATTTTTTCACTGCCCAGAGAATATGCTCAAACGAGAACTGTGGATCCTTCTAGCTCCGAATTCTGTCTGTGCAGGATTACCCTACGATTTTTTAAAACTGAAAGGGTACTGGGTCAAAGTCGACATTTCCCGTTACATTTGAAACGAAGTTTTAAACGTTTGTTCTCAGCGGAAATTTTTTTCGCAAGCCAAAACTTTGAAAATAAATAAGGACATGAAGGATAATTAACGATAAATAAAAATTTATCTGAAAATATTTTATAGTATTGAAATTTGAATGAAATGTTTTGCAATCCAAAAGATTTTTCCATCATTAATTTATTCTATTACATCTTTTCTATAGATTAATTTATTCTATTACATCTATTCTATAGATTAATTTATTCTATTACATCTATTCTATAGATTAATTTATTCTATTACATCTATTCTATAGATTAATTTATTCTATTAAATCTATCTAAAAGAGATTAAATAGAATAATATTTTTTTCATCTTAGGAATTTCTGTTACTGCATCAGAACATGAACTTCGTCTTTTAACATGAAAATAAGAATAAAATATTTTCTGACTCGCACACAATATTAATCGGGATAGGTTACGTGTACCTGTTTGGATTTCGATTAATAAAACATTTTTTAATCGTCATACAAGCATGAATTCAAACTTTTTTTTAACTTTTCGCTAGAAACAAAAAAAAAGAATCGATTTTATTTTTAAGAGTAATTTTCAATGATACTAATAAATAGTATTTTCTTATGGTTATTATCATATTAGTTGTATCTTAACATTTTTTTCTTGTTAATTTAATAAGAAAGTTATTTTATTTCTGTACTATACAGGCATTTGAATGTTCAAAGCAGATGCGTTAATTTTTAGAAATATAATAAGCAATATTCGAAACGGAATTAAAAACATATTTCTGGTTCAAATTTTTTAATAAAATTAATTTGTTAATATACTTACGTATTTGAAGAAAGCATGTTTTAAGTTTATTTATTAAGTTTAAAGTTACTCAAAGTTAATGTAAAAAGACAAAAAATGTAATTGCAACAACTATTTATTACTGCGCAGTGAAGGATTGCAAGTCACAGCACCCCGAAGATTACATAACATGAGCCGCCACTGATTATACCCTATATTTCACTTAAGTGTCTCCTTTTATCAGAATTAAAAAAATTACAACTTAAAGTCTCGACAATACCAAAATGATTTCGATGTTCCAATGATGCTACACTCGCTATTGACTCGCCTAGCCTTTTTGACATTAAATTGACCCCCATCTTGAAGCAGAATCCAAAAATAATTATCAGTATAAATATATCGTTTTAAATTATTTCAAGGAATAACCATGCCGAATTTTTTAAAAAAATCGAAGGACGCGTTTGGCCCTGACTGCGTAACAAACAAATTTACTGACAAACAGACGAAATGTCGAAGGGGCGAGTTGAAACTGGATCTCGCTTCGCTCGGTCAAAAATCCTTACAAATTTTTCCTAATTAATCTTTCGAAATATTTCATTTTTTTATTCTATCGTAAAAGGTTCTCAATTTTCAGATCATGCATAGATAATCAATGCAGATATATAGGTGATGTTTATTGCAAAATTTGGTAGAAATTCATTTTAAGATTAGATCAGGATATTTCATGTCTGCCGTTAATGCAACTGTTCACATGTATGCATTAAAAATCTATAAAGCTAAAAGTTGAAAAACATTGAATGAACAAAATCTAATAAATGAATAAGAGTTTACTACTACAATCTTTCAAGACGGATTTCTTAATAGAAAAAATTAGCAGGCAGCATTTTTAATACTTCAAGTGAAGAATTTATTTATAGGCTGTTTAAAATACGATGAAACATACACAAACAAATGATGATTTATTTTTAACTCCATAAAGTGCACTTTTCCTACAACATGAGAAATATATGTTCCAATCGGCCTGTTTTCTAGGACATATCGTTCACTTGGAAAAAGAGTGTCCCAACACAGAAGTTTTTTCACATTCTTGTTTACCGTTTGCTGTGAATACTTCAAAGTACATATATTTCTTTCAGAAATAATTTCGCTATTTCAGTTTCAATATTTACCTCTGGATTATTTATTGTTTTCCTTTCGTTAAAACGGAAATGTAAGGAACGCGTGTTTGATAAACAATGTTTTTCACATAACCCCCAAAAAGAAATCCAGTGGAGCTATGTCGGGCTCTCGAGGAACCAATCTATTATTTTGGAAACACTCTTTCAAATAATTACGTATAGGACGTAACCAAGAGATGGAGCATCGTCTTGCTGGAATAAAAAATTTTTCTCTGAATTTTCCAATTGTGAAATAACGAGTAACTCATGAAGATCCCGGTCCACATCACAGTTAATCGTCTTCTCCACAGAGAAGAATGGGCTCTTATTAAAACGTCGTGTTAAAGAATACACGAAACATTAAGTTTGGAGGCTGTCTCGTTCATGATCGACTGAAAAATATGGGTTTTCAGAGCGTCATACTCTAACGTTATGGCAATGAGATTTATAGTCCAGTCGAATTGTACTTTAACATGGAAAAATACTAACAGCAATTTTATTGTTTTAAGTTGTTGGTTCGGCCATACAAAATGTGGCACTGTATTTTGCAGACGAAGGTCAGACCGGATAACGGGTGAAGGGGAGGGAAATTCGAACGATCGGTTTTTTGCGTTTAAATAAAAGGGTATTAATCTGAGAAGAACAATTTAAGTTTAAAGGAAACAGGTAGTAAAGATATCTATAAAATGAGTCGTCGAACTTTAAGATAGTTTATTTAGGGTAGGAGTAATTTTTTAAAAAAAACGCAAATTTTGGAAAAGTATTTTTAATGTTTTTACGATGAAAGCGAAATTTCTGAACTCTAATTTCAGTACACATTATACAGTAGGGCGCATCTGGTAAAAATTTCAGATCCAAATATTTATTATTTTTGAAAAATTCAACTTTTTCGAAAAAACGAATGTCGTCGGAAAATACCATTAACTCCTTTTTTATCTGTTCGAATTCATGAAGTGAAAAAAAACACCCGACTCTAAAAATGTTGTTCTACAATTTCCAATGTCTTTATAATGTCCCATTTTCAGTAAAAAGTGGTGAAAATTTCGTTTGTCCTTTTGTCCCAAAGTATTTTTCCTGAACGCATTTTCCTCGACGGGAAAATAATTCTGCGATAATTTTATTGATAATTTTACTACCTATAATTTTTTAATTCAAAACTTTTCCTCTCATATTATTAGCCTTTTATTTAAAGTTAAAAAACCGATTGTTCGATTTCCCTCCCCCTTATCCGGTCGGATCTCCGTCTACAAAATACAGTGCCACGTTCTGTAAAATCTTCCTGAAATGAAAAGCAGCTGTTGATACCTATACGGCTTTTGGGTCATATTTATCCCACCTGGAAAGACTGGCATATATGTTCGAGTTCTTTTTATACATCTGGAACGGAATAATTTAAATTGCCTAAATAAAAATATCCAGAAAAACGATAATAAAATACAAATATTGAGCAACGTACAGTAGAGTCCCGCTTATCCGGACACCTCTTGTCCGGACATCCGGTTAATCCGAACGGGATTTGCTAAAAAAATAGCATCCTATACTAATTTTAGTGATAGGTCAAGACGCTCGAAAATGACAACGCACACATCATGTTACTAAGCTGTGCTAATTAACTGTCGGAAAAGTTATGCGTATTATTGCATGCATATTTATGTAATTATGCACTTGTATCACATGCATTTTAAAACAGATTCCGTCTAATCCGGACTTTCGGTCAGGGTCCAGTCCCAACCATCACGGATTACCGTGACTCTACTGTATAGATTCATGTTGACCTTATATGGTAACACCTTTATTTAAAACGATCTGCAAATGATGTTTACCGCGGAAATATTTGACACTTCAACTCCTTGAAAGAAACATAAACATATTAGTACTAGATTACTCTCCTGAAATTACAAAGTTCTTATTTACAATCAAGCAAAAGACAAAAAAATCCATCTGAGAGCTCTCAATCAACATTTGACACAAATCTACAACAATAGTGTATGAACCGGATGCCAAGTTTCAACCTTCTAGCTCCTTCCTTTATTCACAGACCGACCGACCTAATTGGGATATAGGGGAACATTTCAAACGTACAGTTTTATCATCCCCTTGAGGTCACATTTTTGATGATTACAATTCTTTCTCTTTCCATAATAAAATGTCACCCCTGGGAGTATTCTGCCCTCGACTTTCTCATATACTAACGCAAAATGGCACGTTTCGTGATTCATAGCACAATATAAAAAATCGGCGGGAGGCTGTCTCTGCGAAACAGCCGCTGTGATGGAGAGGCGTAGACTTACTTACCTTACTCAACTGTGATTTTCTGTGACTAAAGTAGCTCTATGTAGCTATAACTCTATAGTCTATAGTGACTATTAGTCTAGTGCATCTATGTTACTCTATCTATGTAAAATTCTTCGCGATTTTCACCAACTTTGCAACTCGACTGTGACTAAACCATAATTCGAAATTCTAAAATTATTTTCAATCTTCAATGTCATCCGTTCTCTGTTCAATGAAATTAAACCCAACTAACTCCCTATGTTATTTGGTTCCGGACCTATAAGCGTTTAACTTTAGCACGAAATTTGACGTAATTCAGCAATTCTTGAGCTATATTTCGCGCTATCGATGATTGAATTGTCTTAGTCTGCGTGCGCGTGCATCGGTAACTGTGAAATCATCAAACGTTTTAGTGATTTTTAACAACTTTAAAGCTCGACTGTGACTACACCGTAATTCCAAATTCTAAAATTATTTTTGCAATCTTCAATGTCTACCTTTCGCTGTTAAATAAAACTAAACTCAACTCTATATGTTATTTGGTTGCGAAGCTATATGCGTTTAAAAATACTACGAAAAGCGTAATAATTTTTCCGTTTCTGACACACCATTAGGCGACTATGGAGACGTAAGTCTACGTCAAAAACTGGGTATGCATTTTGGTTGTCTTACTTTCCTCCGATTGGGGAGAAAAGTTGATACAGATGTGCTATGCTGGGGACAAGACCCTATACCAAACTTCACTTGTCTAAGTCGTTGCATTCCCGAGTTACCTCCTTCACATACCCCCAAACGCACAGACGGTCAATACTTTGATGATCTGGGTTCAAAATATGATACAGATCCACAATATTGACGATAAATCTATGTTCTTAATTACTTTCTTTCTATAAATTGCGTGATGCAAAATTAGTAGCGCACAGAATTCAATAGCTTATGAAATCAAGCTTGATGATTCAAGCCTAGCTTATTCTATGTTTTATACTTGATGATGCTTTATACTTGAACTTCGAATTTCCTTTGTTTTTCTCGTGATTAAACTTCCCGGATGCATCCGAATTTATGTTTTGCATTTGGTAGGATCGTTTATTGTTTTCCTTGAAATCGATCAGTTAATACAATACGAAGGGAATCATACAAATTAAAAGCAAAGAACCCAAATATCCCATCAAAGTAAGTTGTATATTTCACTTTTTTTCTCTGCACAACAATTGTCTTCAGTGTTTTAGTATTTAAAAAAGTTTCAAGTTTTAATCATGATCCATTGAAAATATTTTTGTTGAATTTTCGAGAATTTTTAAATAATTTCGGATACAAATAATTTATATTAAAATATATCATTCGGTATTTGCTTTTTTTACAAGAATAAGCAATTTTTATTGAAAAGAAAGTGCCATACTTTGATTTCCGAGGTCACATTTTTCCAATTGCATATTCTAAATTTCTTTGTTTCTTTCTTTTTTTGAATTTCAAATGAATATTTCTAAAAGGGTTATATATATATATATATAATTCTCATTATTTTAGTGAGACATTTTAACAGAATGTATCTTATTTTTGTTTCAATAATCAATGTTTCGTTGATTTTTTTTAAATGTTCTATCTAACCAAATGCGCGTCATAAGTTCAGGACATTTTCTTCGGAACATCTTTTTTCCACAATGATATAAAAATAGTTGTTCTAATGTCTTACATAACTGATCAGTTTCAAAAAGAATTCAGCAGTTTCAATGATTTTATTATAAGGAACATGTTCCGAAATTGCACAGTTTGTCAAAAAACTATCCTAACGCTTCACGTTACCAAGGAACTAATTATCGCATATTACAAACAAAACTCTTTGTCTTCCTCGAAAAATGGTCTCTAAAAATGTATGCAGTTTTTGGTTTCGGAAGAGATCGTTGCCATATCAAAATCCTTATTTTACTTTACACTTACTTTTTTTTTCAAATAGCAACATCCGATTTGGAATGCAAATTCACATTTCCCAGTTTAAATTAGCTACAATACATATGAAACTTTGCAGTTTCAAAGAAGTGCATGATGAATTTTGGCAACTGAATTTTAGGGTCAGTAATGTTAAATAAATTTGACGTTTTTTCGAAATATCTGAAGATATAATGGATCGATGAAAATAATACTACGTTACCATTAAACTGGAACATGACATAAATAAAAAAAAATGTGCATTCTTTCGAATTTCAAGTCATATTTTACAATGGTAATTAATTATTAACTTTATATCTTAAAAGTTGTTGAAAATAAAGAGATAAAAATTGTAGAACCAGCAGAAGAAAATCCAGCAAATGAATAGCCGCCATATTAAATATCATGTTGTTTCAGTAGTTTATCGTTAGTACAAACGAAATTCTAAAGAGGATTTTTCTGCATATCGGGGTGAGTGGGACACAATTTCAGAAATGAATTGGTTGAGAAAAATATATCTCAAATAAAACAGAAAATAAAGCAGATTTATGAATATTACTATAGACTGATAATTAGGTATTGATAAAGCATTTGCTCCAAATAATTATAACATTAAAAGCTATTAAGAAGCAAGCATTCGATTCAACAAGAACATTAGATTTTGCTATCTATCAAACGACATTGATTCAATACATGCGGAAGTGATTAGCGTTGCGGAATAATCAGAGAAATCCTTGTGTGTGCAATAATAATAATAAGAGAGATTTTGGAAAGTTCGTTGACCGATGTACGAATGTATGTAACTGTAAAAGTATGATTAAACAAAAATATGAAGGAATGAAGCAAAATTATAAATGTATGAATGTAGTAAATAATGGCAATTAAAAATTGTATTATAGTCTCATTTTTGAAAATTAAATGCAGATTTAAGTATGTATAAGTTAATTTCCTTATTTTTAATTTTTTTCTACTAAGAAAGCAATTTAATGTAGATTCACCATCACAAATTTCCACAACTAATATTAATTTTTGCTTCATAAAAACTGTCAGGAAAATTACATTTCATAGATAAAAACGTTTTTGAAAAAAATAGCATAGTTATCATGTCTTAGCTGCTCAAAAATAATTCTTATTAAATATTTTTTCATTTTAATTTTTTAATGTTTTCAGGATCTATGATTATTTTTCTAATTTGAGAAACATGTAAAGATCGGTATATTGAAACGCACAATCATCGGTGTTTGTTAAATCTGGTTTTGAATGTAGACAATAAAGAAGCGAAATTTATACTGCTTATCAAAAATTTATTTATATATAAAGAGCTGAATATAAGCTCTTTTGTTAATATTAAACTTTTTCTTTGATTTTTCTTCATTATCTTCCCATAAATGAACATAAAAATAAAAATATCTAATTTTGGATTCATATTTTGACATATTTTTTAGCATATCTTTCTGCCCACATCATTTAAAACACAGCTGGAAGGTCCAGGGTTAAATAATTGAATCAACTATTGAAATGTAAAAAGTAAAAGAATGAGAAATAAGAATTATCTGTTTTCAACATTTGTGTATATTGAGAGATAGGATGCCCTAGATATTTTCCTCGTATGTAATTAGGGGTTTTGCGTCAAATTACATAAAATTTAGCGGAAGGTAAACAATGTGAGAAATTGCTTGAAGAAAGACTGAAACTTGCCATTGGGGAATTTTGAAACTATTACAAAAATAATTATGTAAACGGCCCTAACACCAATGTGATTTACACGTGCATGCATTTAAAGACGACTCATTAACAAATCAAATGACGCATTTCACTTGATTTTAAAATTTTTAGATAGTGAGAGATAAGAACTACTTGGAAACTTCTGAATTCTTTGTTGTATGTCGTTGCTATTGCATGATTTGTTAAACTAAATTTTCATTTTTATGGTATTACGTTTTATAATTACGTATTATTATTCACTAATTTATAAAAATAACAAAAATATCCTCAGAGCTTACGGTGTCTCGACAACCGCAAAAATATCTTAATAAATAAGGATAAATAATTGTTGAATTTCAAATAAGCGAGAGATCATAAATTTAGAAACCAATATAGCTACTATATAATCTTGATCTCGTTTACAAATTCTAAGTGAAAAAAGAAATTTATTATTTCGCTGTATGTTTTAAGATTATCTGCCAAAGAATTTGGGACTTAAAAACGTGCTATTATATTTCTTGTATGAGCAATAACAACAGGAGAAATAATAATACTTGAACGGAATTAATCCTGCGGCTTCTATTTCTAGAAAATATGCAAAAACATTTAGAATTCTATTTCAAATTATAGTTGTTAACCGCTACTAAGAAATTTATTTATATATTTTAGCCTTATGTAACCTAGCACCAATTCAAGCGCCTTGTTCCTAAAATCCTTGTGATAACCTTCTGTAACATATATAGGATGTCCGTAAATTTTTTGGAACTTTTTACCTGGAATATGACTGCAAGCGTTAGGTTTAAAACAATTGAAATTTTGCAATATTTATCTGAACAGATTTTAAATTATCAAAGGTTATTACTGGATTTTCTTTGTTTACAAATACGTTTCTGTAAATAAGCAAAAGGGTATGTTTATTCTTTTCGAAGTGAATACATATTGCGTCATTTAAAAACGCTGAAATCCATATATAATGTTGCATTGAGAACTGTCTTTTGCTTGAAAGAAACGAGGGGCGAATGATGATGTTGATGAATATAATTTAGTCTACAGTCAATTATTGACAGTAAACAGAGATAAATTCTAACATTTGAAGTACTCTTATATAACTTAATCAAAATAGAGCATGAACTATAGAAAAGATCTCAGAGCTCACTAGTATTACCGTTTTGACTAGCTCGGTCAATTCTATGAATGAACTTCAGATCAGGTGTCTGCCTTTTTAGTCTGGCGAGATGAGAGATCGAACTTCCTAGAACTTTCCACGTATCTCGAGGACCAAGCTTCGCCGATCCTCGAGACGTTGGTTGGTTAGGGTTTAATGGCGCAAGAGCAATTTTTGGCTAAACTGCGCCAATCAAATGGTAAAATTCAACACAGTCGAGCCTCGAGACCTCGCGCTTCCCAAACAAGCATTTCGAGCCAAAAATGTCTATATGTCCCAAATTTCCCGCATTGATAAATATAATCAGGACACTATCCAAAGGTAGAATTAGCATGACTTTAAAGAGTGAGCGAAAAAGAAGGAAAAATTTGCAATCTATTGAACAAAAATTTTAAAAGCATATCTAAAAATAAAGCGAACTTCATCGAATATTTCCAAGATAACATCTTTCATTTTAAAATAAAATATACTATCTCAAAGACTATTTTAAAATAATAAAATTTTCTCTTAATAAAGTAACAAATGGCAAAAGGAATCTTTGAAAAAAAGCCCTCCTAGAAATATAATTTTCTTCATGTTACTCTTAAACCTGTTGATAATATTGAAATTTGAAGCAAAATTATTTGTCAAAAGCATATACTCTCAGAAGAACAGAAAGATGTTATAAATTTCAATGCCACTTGAATATATCGAAGCGAACTGCGATAAAAAAGGGAATAATTTATTATCGTAAAATTGTAGAAAAAAATTTAAAACTTATTTTAAAAAATCTAAGGAAACTTTTGAGAGGGGGGTTGTAGATGTTTTGATACTCGATGTAAAATTTTAGACGGAAAAAAATTGTACGATCTAGTGCCTCATACTATCAAAATAATATTTTATTGCCAATATATAAGAAAGAAACATTGCCTCTTTACCTAAACGCCCATTAAACAGAAGAACAAACCCATTAATACAAAGCTAACAAACATATAAATCCAATGTCAAACACTTGGGAAAGGACGAAACATGAAAATGAATGAATATCAATCTATACCCTTTTTCACACATTCTTGTCCTACCAACATATATGCATCCTCTACGAATTTTTGAGCATTCTATTGAAAGGAGTAACGAGAAATTATAGAAATAAAGATATTAATGGGCAATGGTGAGTTGATAAAATGTGAGAAATAGAACTAGCTATACTATTTTTTGATAAAAAGTATTATCATGGAATTTAAGATAGATAGATTAAAACAAGAGTTATCAAATCGAACATTCAAAACGGAAGAATTTGATGTCAGCACCTGATTTTAATTGCATTAAAACTTTTAAAAAATGTGCGAAAGGTCTCTGTAGAATTGTATAAAATAACTAAACAAGATGCTATAAAGGTCAATATGGAAATTCGTTTCAATTTGTTTGAGATTAGTAAAATTTGTAGAATATTTTTTTTTGTAATAAACAAGCGGTTCATTTACAGGAGAGCAGCAGTCGTGGATAAAATGCTAGGGGCTAGAATTACATTTTTAAAATAAGATTGATTACAATTGATTAAATCTATAAAGTATATAAAACAGAGAAAAAGTCACTTTAATTAAACATGCTCAAAAAATTATGCGGGTAATATTATTATTATTTTTTTATTTCTACTCATAGAACACAACTTCATAAAAGCATGAAGGACAACATGTATTCTCGCCAAAAAATCTGATTAACATTCTGAAACACTGCTTTCATTCTTTGCTAATTTTATCATTTTTGAGATTGATATTTTCCCAATTATATTTGAATCCTCTTCGATTTAAATTATATGGTTTTCCTCCTGTGTACATTTTCCAATCCATAAGTTTCCTCAGGTTTTAGAACGGGGGCTTCTAGATGACCAGTCAACTATATTTAACCCTTCAGCACACGCACCCAATTTTGGAACTTTAGCACACGCGCCTGGTCATTTTGACCCCAAATTGTTAGACACTTACTCTTTATTTTTATACAAAAATAATATAATGAAAGTATAAAAAAACTTTTTTCTTAAAAATAACTTGTATTTAAGACACAAATGCAATTTTTAATAAGAAAAAGGAAAGTTGAACTTATATCCTTTCCCCCTCCTTTTCTGTATTCTTTTCTTCTCCGCTGTGCTCGTTCGTACGCTTCCATAGCCATAACGTTAAATTAACCCGAAACGTCAGCACACGCACGGGTCATGTTTGACCCAAACGCCCCCAGTAAAAAGTGAGAAACCCCGTTTCACCGGTTTTTGCATTCTTATCCTCTTCTTCTAGTTCATCTATGAAGATATAGGGAGTAACAGGGGCAAGGTTTTAGAAATTCCTAGAATCTTTTAACAAAAAAGAAAGGGTGAGGTCAAAAAGACCCCACGCGTGTGCTGACGGGTTCAATGCGAATTTCTTTAAACCAAGTTATTTTTTAAATCTGAAACGCGCGCAGAATCATTCTTTTTCTTGAATAATTAGATAACAGATGATGATAGTCCAGCTTTTCGCAATAGACTTTTCAAAGACATCTTTGTAGCTTTCAAATATTTCAATGAGCAACACTTCCTTCAGCACAAGCAATTACACTTCCACTACTATTTATTTTCGAATGCATGTCTTAACTTAATAATGAAGCACATCAGATTTATCTGAGATATACTTTGTTCCATTAGAAAAGTCAACTTCAATTCGTGTGTCACCAAAATTTAAATACAAGTTGTCCGAGAATTATTGGACCAATTTCAAAAAATAATTTTAAAAAATCGACGGAAGGCTGTCTCTGCTAAACGGCCGCTGGGATTGAGGGGTGCAGACTTAGTTGCCTTAATAAACTGTGACTTTCAGTGACTAAAGTAGCTCTATGTGACTAACTCTATAGTCTATAGTGAATATAAGTCTAGTGTGACTACGTGACTCCATCTATGTAAAAGTCTTCGTGACTTCCACCCACTTTGCAACTCCACTGTGACTAAACCGTAATTGCAAATTATTGAATTACTTTTTGCTGTCTTCAATGTCCACCTTTCTCTGTCAAATTCAACTTAAACCAACTCTCTATGTTATTCAGCGTTTCAGCTATAAGCGTTTAACTTTAGAAAGAGATTTGACGTAATTTAACAATTCTTAAGAAATATTTCGCGCGATCGATGAATGAATTGCCTTAGACTGCGTGAGCGTGCATTGGTCGCTGTGACGTCATCAAAATGTTTCGTGATCTTCCCTAACTTCGCAACTCGACTGTGACTAAACGGTTATTCTAAATTCTAAAATCCTTTTTGCAATCTTCAATGTCGTCAACTTTTCTCCGTTAAATGAAACCTAAACCAACTCTCTATGTTATTCGGTTGCGGAGCTATAAGCGTTTAACTTTAGTGCGAAAAGCGTCATAATTTTTTCCTTTCCCGACACACCATAAGACCACCATGGAGAGACGACGTAAAAAAATACTAAAAATGTTACAACTACGGTTGTTTTAGATGAGAGCGCATTTTAAAAAAGATTTTTCATGTAGATAACGCGACGTTACGGTAGTCTCGGCGGTCGTAAATTATTAAATTTCTCCCGCTTTTGAGAGTCATTATCTGCGAAACTATTAAAGCTAGAAAAAAATAAAAGCATGTATATATAGGGAATTGTACGCTCTTTAATTCATTTTATCAATTGTAATTCGTATGGAAATCTCTCTCTGTAGCAAATTTAGAATGTCATAATTGTACACCACCTAATTGAAAAAAAACTTTTTTCATTTTCTCTCTCATTTAAAAAAACTAACTGCACTCGTAACATTATCAAGTTATTTTTATTAATATTTGAATAGTGTCCGAGAATTGTTGGGCCCAAAGGGTCCAACAATTCTCGGGCACTTTCTTTTTCAAATTATAAAGGTAACTTTTTCTGCTTTTCAGAAAATCATGATCACCCTTTTATTCTCATAATTTGAAATTTGCACTTCCTGTTAACACATGAGGTTCGGAGTTGCACAAGGAAACTGAAATTTGTTCAGAGGAGATGCTTTTGTTGATAAAACATGAGGAATTACAGCTCTCTTCCTGCGAGCATTCAAGGAAAGATCCGGAATGTTTCTTGAATGCTCGCTTTGCTGTTTCACTTAATCTTTTGGTTATATCATGAGAAATCAGTTTTTGAAAGCAGAATTTTTAATTGTTCAATAGTGTGAGCATTTTTTTCCTTTATCATTTTAAAACACAAATTTGCGTAAAACAAAAACGTGCCTGCACTCTTTTTACTTTCTTGTATACGAAGAGAAGTTATTGTAACCGTCAAAAATTCGAAATTGACATTTTGATAAATCTACACGTTTTAGACTTCCCTGAGTCCGAAAATCAAAATTCTGTGATTTATGTGTCTGAGCACGATAACTCAAAATCGGTTTGAATTAGAGGAATGGAATTTGGTATACGGCCTTTTTACAAGATTGGTAGATTTCTATCCAATTTTGGACAAAATCCGTGTCTGATTGTCCAGGTTCATGTGAACACAATAACTCAGAAACTTAAATAGATAGATAGGTATTTATCATCAGGAATGTAGGTCGGTATCAAATTTTACACCAAATCCGTCAAAGGGATGACTGTCTGTAAGTCAGTATAATCAGGTGACTATGAACACGATAACTCTTAAGCGCAACGACTTAGATAACTAGAATTTAGTATATGGTTTTCTATCTTAATTGCAAATCTGTGTCCAATTATTCTTTCAAAAATTTCGGTTGAAAAAAAGGCATTAAAATTGCATATTAAGTTTCACCACCTTTCTTCACCATATTTACTCTCTTCCTTTTAATTTGCAAAGTGCGTCATCTTGCACCATTTTATGGCAGATATTTTTTTAAATAAAGATTTTAAAAGTTAAAAATTAAATTTTTCGTAGAAGGTGGCTAACATGTTAATTATCTAACACTTTACGACAAATTCATTTTGATTGCCTCATTTTAATGTTTTCTCTGTACTTAATATCGCTTAAAATATTTTGTATTGTGCAATAGATAAATAATAGAAATATAAATTAAAAGGTAAAAATTTTATTTATAAATAAGAAACAGAAAATTTAAACAAAAAACGATAACAATACACCTTTTTGCGTGCTCAATGCAACAGTATCAAGTGATTGCATCAACAAAAAAATTACAACAATTATTTAAAACACATAAAATAGAATTTAGAATGTAAAAGAGATTATACAAAATGGAAGAAATGGATAAGAACACGAATGACCAACTTCTTTGAAGACCACTCGCCATAGGAGCTCTAAAATGGACAATATCTTTTGTCAAGGGTAAGATTATGCAATATATAAGTTTCTTCACCATTCCTTCTCATATTCGGTTTCTTCAGGCGCGACCACTTGGCGCGTTTTTCCCCACCTGTGTTAGGGAATGGGGCGTGCTACTGCCTTTTGGCGTATTTTTTTAACTAACCGTGTTAAGATATATACGAGAAAGTTTGGGAGAGACCAGCTCCTCTGGTTTACGATACAATTTTTTCTACGCAAAAAATAACTACCCTTCAAAATTTTACTAATTTTACCTTTCCAATGCCAGATATAAAACAGTAAAAAAATAATAAAATGTTTTATCTGTGCAATATTTGTAAACACGAAACTGAATTGTAAACGAACAGTTTTTCTGTGTTCTGCTGTTGTTTTCTGCTTAGCCGAAGCTGACTTGTGGGCACTTGAAACAATTTTAAGGTATCCGCATACGTTCGAAAACCCATTTTTGACCGAAAATCACAAAT
>BGPR01027548.1:0-20643 GCA_013235015.1 Araneus ventricosus
AGGGCTCTGTTACTGATTTAAATGAGCAGCATTTGATATTTGTTGAGTGACAGTGGCCTAGTGGTAAAGTCGCAGCTTTGGGGCCGGAGGATTTCATGTTCTAAACCCGATTTCACTGAAGATCCGTCATGGGTTAGGGCAGTTAAACGTTAAATCATACGTAACGGGTTAAACGTTCTCCTCTTGGTGTGGGAGAGTGGTGCAAGCTCAGGTGTCGTCCTCGTCATCTGACCAGAGTTCAAAATGACAAGTTCGGTCTCAAAACAGTCCTCGCGCAACTTCAAAAAGGGAAATTAATATAACTAACCTAATTTGATATTTCTTCAGTACAAAAAGTATTTTCCAGTTTAGCAGTAGAATAAAATGAATTAGTGTAAGGCAGGTGCCGCCAGAACGCGTCTGCTGCATATGATTTTAAATAATAAATATATGCATGAAATTGGGATAGTTAAATATAAATATTTTAAATAGTAAAATAATAAATATTTTTCTGGAATTGGAATAGTATTTAAAATTTTTTTATATGAAATATTAAATTTTGAGATAAACCAATAGTAATTTTTTTCATTCCTAATACCATCATAAATTAATCTAGTTATCTGAATTAGAGTTGTGGATACTATCTTTCAGAAGTAGAACTTAAAACTCTGATCGAATCATAAATTAATATTGTGATCCTTTCTGTCCACATGATATCATCTTAATCTCTCAATTAGAGGTATAAATTACATCTTTTCAATAGCAGTTTGTTTTTCTGAGTCAGTCAAAAATTAATCTTTCGATCCTTTCTATCATCCGGTGCTCTGAATCAGAATTTGTTTGCAGATCAGTGTATTCTTTTTTTTCAGTGGGCTGACTAACTCACACGTCAATAGCTCTGACAGACCTTGATCTAAATATTTAGAATGCGTTAAAAAGATTTTGTAATTTTTATTAATTACTTTTCAAATGAAATTTTTTATCGCGAGATAATTAAACCAACCTTTCTGAAAATAGCCTGCAATTAATGTTTGCTCTTTCAGTTTGTCGAAAACGCTCTGACGTTTGTATTCAAAAACTACTTATATAGATATTAAATTCAAATCAATAAGAAACATCTGAGTTTGGAAGGTGGACTCCGGAACATGCATAGCCCAAGGGTAAAATATAACGCTTTGTGTGCGTTATACAAAATAGATACAAGATCTAAATTGTCAGAATGGACGAAATCCCGGCGTATGGTAACTTTATATATGTTACCGTTAAAGTATGAAATCCGTTATTTCATAGAATACCTAGTTATTCCATGAAATAACTGATCGTGTCCGTTAAAGTGTAAAATAATCTATATCATATATTTCGCACGAATTAAAATCGAAGAAGTGCCGGATGTGGAAATATCGCTCCGGTCGGTTGCTACAGCTCAAAGTTTAGGTACTGGTCAGGGATTTAAAAAATGTTCGTGTAAAACCCAGTGTGTCAACAAAAAATGTTTTTGTTTTAGAAATAATGTTCTTTGTAATTCCAAGTGTCATTTTAGTAATCCTTGTTCTAACAAATGATTTTATTGTACGTTTCCATAAATACCATTTATACGCTGCCTAAATTAGATAAATTGCTTCTTTTTCATTTTAATTGTCTATCATTAGTTTAATTTCATTTTAGATAAATTGTTTATTTTACACTTTAACTGTCTCTCATTAGTTAATTTATAGAATACCTAGTTATTTCATAGAATAACTGGTTAAAGTGTCAAATTAATAACATATTACACACTTTAACGGACACGATCAGTTATTTCATGGAATAACTGGGTATTCTATGAAATAACTGCATAATATACTTTAACGGTAACATATATACCATATAGAAGAAAGTGAACGTATTCCGCAGATGTCTATTAATATTACCGATATTATAAAGTGGTAATCAAGTCAAATTCTTCATTTAAAATTTTTATTTTCGGTTATTTGAGAAAAACGTAGATTTACGTTTTCCGCCTCCAAACTTTTAATCCAGGCCTGCTGATGGTTATAACATCAAGGGGCGATAGAACTCGCCGCGAAACAGAACACTTTCACTACACAATGCCGGGTCGCAAAGCAAGCTGCGTGCCGCCAGATGGCGCTTTCATAAGATTATTCACGACCACTTAATAGGCCCATATCTTTTACCAGACCGCGGAGACGGACAGAAATAACCCATAAATGTTGAGACGATATTTAAATACATTTCTGAGCGTATTTTGAAATGAGTGGCGTAGTGATCGCGGGCAAGGGGTTAGAGGTGCCCGAAGTGAAAATCTTAGGGACGTAATTGAATCAAAACAATAAGTGAGTGCGTTTAAATGACTTTTTGAAACAAAATATGATGAGAGGTTTTAAAAATAATACCAATATTTTACTGAAGACATTTTTTAATTGCCCACGTCGACCCTGCTTACTTAAAGGGTGTAAAGGTTCTCTCCAGTTGGCGGGAAGAAAAACAAAATAAGTAATACAATATAATATTAAAATGTCAATATAATTACAATAAAATGCAAACATCAAACATAATAAATAAATAAAAAAATTACATGATGAATAAATAGAAAAACACATAATAACTAAATAAACATGTGCAAGAATAAAAAATAAATAAAATTTTAAAAATCAACTGAGCAAAAGAAACAAAAAAAAATTATAATAAGTATATTCTCATACGTCAGTGCTAGAAACAAAAAGTACACTAAAAAAACGAAGCTTAAGATACAATTTAGAAAAGAGAGAGAGAAAAAATACACTTTTGAAGAAGAAAAGAAACAAGAACAACATAAAAAGAAACGATTTCTATAATACAATTTAGAGAACAAAACCAAAATTTCCATAACACAATTTATAAAAAGAAAGAGTTACCTATATACAATCATATATTAAATTATATCGGAGCCATTTATACTTGTCAAATAACTAATGACGACTGAAGTAAAAAAAGTCATATTATTCCTCTTGCACCAGTTACCTCGCTAGGCCACTGGACGTTATGACAAAAAGTTAGCGTCTCATTTTAAAATCAAATACTATGAAAGAACGAAAAAATACTATACTTCGGGATAATTCTCTCCAAAAAGCAGACCTGAAAAATTTCTTATGAATAATCAGGGCCCGCTCAAAAATGCGAGTGGAGAAAATCCCGCGCAGCTGACTGATTTTTCAAAATGGAAATTGATATCATTGATTTTTTTAATGAAATCAATGTTTCTTGTCGAGTCTTGCTTTCCAAGACACAATATTTATTCAGAAATAATTATTTAAATTATGTCCCAATTTTCTTACTGCTCTGAAAATAATATTGACCTTTCCAGTTATTGTCACATCTGCAGAAAAAACTTTGCCAAGATTAAAAATCATAAAAAAATGCTTGAAATTTATTCTTTATTCCAGAACCTCTTTGCCATTTGCCTCCTTCATTATTTTATGTACCGAATCAATCAAAAAACTAAATTATGATGGTGTTATCGACAAATTTGTTATAAAACTTGTAACAAAATGAAGCTAAAATCACATATGGTAAACTTATTTTAGTAAATCGAATTCTAAATTGTATTTAGGAAGTAATTATGTTTGTTATTTAAATTATTAACGATTTTTGTGATTGAAATATTTACTTTATAATATTAATTATTTATCATTTTCGTCCATTAAATCAGTCTTTACTATCCCAAATTGTGTTACGTAATAGATAGCAAAATACAATAAATTCCATATTCCCCGTCGAGTAAAATCGAAATTACTTCCAGAAAGCTGAGGTTTCGGACTGGTCTTCCGTACTCCTAGTCGAGTGGAGCTGTATTCTTTTCAATCAGAAATTGTGAACGGAGTTATTCTTTTTCTCACCCTGTGCTGGGAATATGCTAAACAAGCATTTAATCAACTGAAATTTTCTTTGAATATTTGACTCGAGCAAGACGTCGAGTGGCTTAAAACGGAATCAAAATATATCACACAATCAAAGGATTATAACATATTGTTAGTTTTTATATGAGAAATATTGCATTTCTTAAAGTGGTAAAATATTTTTTTGCAGAAATCTCGTCTAGTTATTAGGTTGTAGGGCAGCATGTATATAATGCTTAAAGGAAAGTTGATGCTAAGATAGGAATGCGTAAAACACGCGTTTCATTCGTTCCGATTTTCAAAGTTGTGGCGTTACATGAAGGGGAGAGGGAAGGGGGTACAACCAGATACATTAATTATGGCGTTATTAGTTTTCCTTCCTAGTGGACATATTTCGAATCAAACTTAACTAGTCAAGAAGAAAGACAGTGTGGACGTGTTTTGATGCTTTTGAATTAACTTCATTTGTGAAGTTTTGTTTCTTTTAAGACGTCAACTCTATTGTTCGTTTGATTATAAATAATCCTTACTTAATAAGAAAATTTATATTTAGACCAGGTTATTTTACGTTCATTAACGATTTATATTCTATCAATCAATAAGGAATTAGTCCAAATGTTACGTGGTTCTATTTCGTTCTGTGTAACCTTTGCACTCGGGAAAAACCGGGTACTCCAAGTGGTGCTATACCGCGTGAGACAGAATTAATTATTCTTTCGCTGAAGAAAATAAAAACAAATCAGACGTTTATTGCTCACATTTTGATGCAATATTTTCTAATTTAAATAAATTCAAAGGATGGATACAATGTAAAAACTGTCTTAGCTGGACCCACAGAGAATGGCTGAACCCACGAAATCTGCAGTGGCGAGGAGGAAGAAAACAACTGCTTGCCATGTGATTTTTGCAACTAATATTTTTAAATTGTCATATAAAAGAAAAATGTCTCCTACTTTTCCACTGAAAATCTAGCTTCCTTATTTCTAGTAAAGTGAAAACGTGTAACCGGTTTTATCCGATTAGTATGGTAAAATCGGGTGGTTTGACTTTTTATCATCATCAAGAAAAATTATTCAAATTTTTGTATTTGTCCGAGATCCAATGAAAAAAATATAAATATGTTAAAAACGTTATTGACAAAACAGTAATTTTCATTGAATTTCCATGAAATGCCAGGTTAAATCGGAGGTAAAAAATCAGGTATAACCGAAAACTGATTGTATCTGCAATAACTGCCATCTCTATGACAAATGCATACCCCTAATTTAGAGAATTATTGAACTTACGTTTGGGTCAATTGAATAGGTATATTATATTATACAGCAAAATTTTAAAGAGAAGCATTACGGTAAGATTTATATTCTTGTTAATTGAACAATTAACTGTTGTTAAATTATTGGGCAGTTAGAGTTTTCCACTCTGTCTGCGGTGTTTTCGTCGAATTATTTGATGCACATCACAATTCTCGCAGAACGTTGCGTGCATTCTCAAATTCAACATTGGTTAGTATTCCAGTGTAATATTGGCCATTGTTAGTGTATTAATAGTTTTAGCTTAATTCAGGTATCATTGCGAATTGGAAGTGGGCAAACAATGGTTTAAATTGTTTTGACGAGTAAAACACATCACATAGCACATCGTTTTTCTGCGTTTTGACGGAAAAAGTTCGCTGAAACAGATTTCTAAGAACTTAGTTATTTCTAACGTAGAGAGCTGTTATGTACTCAGGTCTAAAACACATAAACCATCTCATCCTCTAATTTTATAATGGCTGGGACTAAGAGGATGAAATAAGGAGAAAGAGAAACCAACTGATGAGAACTTTTCAACATGCGTCACACGCATAGGTTAATAAGTAGTCTAAATTGGGAGGAGGTGGTTAGAAGGAAATCGCTTTTTAGCCCATAACTTCTAATTAATTGTAGCTATGAAAAACTTTCATAACTGAACTTCTTCCTTATAATAAGGCGATAATTCACCTAATTTGAATTAGTTTCTTTCTATTTGAAGCCAGAAAGAAGTAAAATGAAAATTTCCATCCCTACCAACTAAATCTTCTTTGAATTGGATAGCCCATCTACTAACTCGGCCAAGGTTTTCATCCTCCTACAGAATCACTCGCCGGTTCAAATCCGATAAATTTGCTCTATCGCCAAGATATTCCTACAGGTAATCCCCTAGATAGGTGGTGATCTGCAGGAATTTCCCAGAAGTCTTGTCATGAGAACATTACAATAGATAGCATTCCTATAAGTATTTAATGGAATAGGAGGAGCAAAAAAAAATAAAATCAGATACTTTTTACATTCTCTTGTATTTAGTAAGATCCCCCACCTGGGGGCACCATGAGCATGTGGGTAAGAAGTCGCCGGATAAGTGCAATGGTTCTGGGTTTCTTTTTGGATATAGTAATGGTGTGGTGACAGAACGCCCCTCCTTCAGGAGGAGCTGGGCCGTGGCCGATGATAGCCATTAGGACTCCGACCTCAGTATCCGATCTGATTTAGCGACCATTCTTCAACTGACCCTGAATACCAAGACTGTGGGAGTAACTCAGTTTTCGAATACGTGGTATGAAAGCGAAAGTGTTCTAATCATCTATTAAAAATTCGACCTTGAGGTTTTGTTGAATCTCCGATTTTTAGACCTCACTGACTTCAAAAAAAAAGGCGCAGTTCGGATCCACGCCGTATATTTTTCGTGAAAACGTCGGGATATAATCATAAAACAAGTGTTTCATATATATAATTTCATTATCAATATCTTTAATACAATATTTACACATAGTAGTATAATGGCAACAGAATAGATAAATCACAAGCTACCACAGACCCTTGCCACTCGCGATAAATTTGTGATTTATCTATTCTGAAACCATTATACTGCGCCCCGAACTGCTCCTCTGTTATGTTTCTTACAGTAACTTTTGCTGGCGCCATCTGTTTAAAGTATATAGAAATACATTGCGCCGTAAAACATTATTTACTACAAATGCTCATATTTCGCGTAATATTCAAATTTGTGAATTCAGATTTTAAAACAATGTTTCTTTTACATATCGTCAAGCATTCTGTAAGTTTCGCACAATTCGAAAGAAAATTATGCAATTTATAATTAAAAAACATGCGGAGTTTGAAATTTTCAATTTAATATCGATTTGACTTATATTCTGATAAATATTTTTATTATATCACTTTGGGTCTTAGTAATGCTCTTGAAGCTTTTTAAAATGACACCGGAATCAACCAACTAGATAAACGCGTTTCCACGCTACACTTATTTATAACCTTACATAATTCATAACAATCACGCGCTGCACTGGTACAATGACGTCACAGGCAAAACAAATACTAAGCGCCAAACTCTTACAGATATGATATATCTGTTGTGGGGTCAACCATTCTTTTCGCATTATTAGTCTGGTAGATATTAGTGATTCAAATCTGGTGGTATTTTGTCACACAAAAACTTCGACCGACTATCACTGTAATGAGCTGAAAGACGTTTTCACGTCAAAATAACTCTCTACTATATATTTATATGTAGTTTTGTTTAAAAAAGTTTTGCCACTATTTAAAAAAATATTAACTATTTAAAAATTTATTTCTTAGCGCTCTTTCACAGGATCCAGTTTCGTTTTTCTTTTTTTAATTTGTAGCCTGAATTTTTATATTCTGACTGATAGATACAATAACAGACATCAGCTTTACAATATGAGTGTGGCTGTATTTCCTGCCTTCGCTAAATGAGTAATAATGTTACTGTTTTTAAGCATCTTGTCTTGAGGATTACTCTCCGTAAGACTTCACCAACATCCAACGGCCGTATTCACCAACGCGAGTTGCCCTTGGCTAGCGAGTTTTCCTTCTGATTTCTTGTTCTCCGTGCCGAAACAATGAAAAGGATTCTGGCACTTTATTGACCCACGAAAATCGGAGGGTTACATTTTACTCACAAGTTGATTTATGCTCAATAGAATAAAAATTGTTCCCGCGATAAATTTTGGATGTTAACATGGCTTTAAAAGTGCAATTTCTTCTGGAAAAGTCAACATGGAGGAATGGTTTGGTTTTTAATATGAATACCAATGTAATTTTTTTAAAGTTAAGTGCCGAAAATAACTTCTCTCCGGTACATTTTTTTTTGTATACCAATGTAAATGCGTAGGCTTTAAAATGTGTTTCATGTTATTAATACCGATCTTGAAAGAGGAATTTTGCGAAAGTGAATTAATATTTTTTGGTCATAAAATTGTACGCAAATTAGGATATTATTTGCGATCAAAGATTTTAATTACGGTCCTACAGCCGTCCTGATAGATGGTCTCGTTAATGGTGAACCGTTCTCGTTGAAGAAATTATAACTGTAGATTTGTTGGTTTTGTTGTTCTACTTTACCCAATGAATACAATCTGCTTGGCTTAGGTAAATTTATCATATTTTTTAAATTTCAGTCTTGGAATCTATAGTGCTTAATTCCTATTTATTCGTACAGAAACCATTAAAAGAGATACATTTTGTGAAATGTGTTTTCGCTAAGCTTTTTGACAACAGAAAATACCATTCAGCTTTTTCTCTAGATATGACCAACATTTAGAATTTTGATGTTGCTATTATGCTTTTGGTGACGCATCCAGAAAGTAGCATTTGTAATTACTAAAATTTTTTCTGCATTTCTGTATGCAAGGAAATTTTCCTTTACGCTCACGTCGAAACGCGCGGTTGTATTTTTTGGTAATTAATACTCATTCCTTAAAGTCATATAAACGACGCAAATTTAAGAATATATTTTTTATTTTTACTTTCTCAAAAGGATGAAGTACGCAAAGAGAAAGTATTGTAATCGTCAAAAAAATCTGAACTCGAGATTTCACGAATTTCCACGTTTGTGACCTCCTGAATCCGAAAACACAACTTGGAATTATACCTGTCTGTCTAGAACACGATAACTGAAACTATTTGATACGGAATGGTATGTGGTCTTCAAACATAATTTGTAGGTTTATATCAAATGCTGTCAAATTCCATCAACGGAAGTATGTCTGTGTGTATGCCCAAGGTCATGTGTGAGCACTATAACTCGTAAAACTTGAATATCTTAAAAGAGATAAAATTTGCGCCACCTTATCAAGGAATGTAGTCTTCGTATAAAATTTTAACAACCACTTGCTAGTTGACTATTCTTGTTTGGTCTGTATAATTTACTTTGAAAGGATCTTTATCTCCACGCGCATGCATAAATTTTGTAATTACTTTTCAAATTAACTTTTTAATACGTGAGATTTTAAAACCCAACTTTTCTTAAAATAGTCGTACTCAGCCAGCCTTGTTATTTTAGCTCTGTCGTAGTATTCAAAACTACTACATAGACATTAAATTGAAATCATTAAGGACAAAATCCGGACGTATGGTAACCCTATATATACCATAAAGAGAAAGTAAACGTATTTCTGCAACACTATTAATACGTCATTTTTATAAAGTGGTAATCAAGTCAATTCCTTCAATTAAAACTTTGATTTTCGGTAATTTACGAAAAACGGATTTACGTTTCTCACCAAAGTTTTAATCCAGACTTCCACAGGCATAAGATTTAGGCGGCGAAAGAACCCTCGCGAAACAAACACTTTCACTACACTTTCACGTTCGCAAGCAAGCGGCGCCGCCAGAGGGCACTTTCACTGGATTATCCACACCAATTAAAAAAATACTCTGTTTCGATAAATATTTCGGAATATCGGATATAGAAATTCCCCTGATGAATAATCAGGGCCCGCCCAAATGTGAGTGCAGAAAGTCCCGCGCAGCTGACTGATTTTTAAAATGGAAAACTGGTGGCATTGATTTATTTAACAAAAAATCAAAATTCTTGTTGTCGAGTTTATCTTTCCAAGGCACAATATTTATTCAAAAAATAATTTGGCGAATTAGTCCCAATTCTTTTCTACTGTTCTGAAAATAATATTGATCTCACCAAATATTGTCACATCTGCAGAAAAAACTTTCTCTTATTAAAAAATGATTGAAACAGTATTCTTTATTAAACATCTGCTGGGTTTGCCTTTCATTATTTTATGTGTGTGTTCTGAATCAATCAAAAACTGAATTATGATAGGTATCGACGAATTTGCAGTAAAACCTAAGAAAATGAATAGGGTAATATAGTAAACTTATAAACATATAGTAACTTTTTTAGTAAATTGTATATTCTAAATTGTATTTAGAAGTAATTATGTGTGATAAAGCTAAAATATTAACGTTTTGTGATTGAAATATTTAAATTTTAATGTTACCTTATTTGTCATTTCTAATAAATCAGTCTTTAATATACCAGGCTACGTAATTTGATAAAGCAAAATACAATAAATTCCATACTCCCCGTCGAGGACCTTTCAATCGAAATTATCTAGAAAGCTGGTTTCTGACTGGCCTTCCATACTTAGTCGAGGGAGCTGTATTTTTTTTCTCTAATCAGAAAATTGTGAACGGACTTTTTTAACCTGTATTGGGAACATGATGCTAAACAAGCATTTAATCAACTGAAATTGTATTTGATATTAGACTCGACAAAACGCCGAATCGCTTATTAAGGAATCCTCAAAATATCAACAACATTTGGAAAAATTATTTTACAATGCATTGTTAGATTTTATATAAGAAATAACATGTATTTCTTAAAGTGGAAAAAATATTTTTGGTGAAAATCTCGTCTATTATGAGGTTGTAGAGCAGCATATGTATATAATGCTTAAAGACACATTAATGTTAAGATAGGAATGCGTAAAACACGCGTTTCTTTCTGCTGCGATTTTAAAGAAGGAGAGGAAGCAGGTAAAAAACAGGTTACATTACTCCTGGTGTTATTAGTTTCTCCTTTCTAGTTGGTGATTTCAAATTAAACTTCAATACGTAAGTAGGAAAAGAATGGCTCACAGTGGCCATGTTGATGCTTTTGACCACTGCATGTGTGAAGATTTGTTTCTGTTTGAAGACGTCAACTTATTTTCCGTTTGATTTTAAATAATCCTTACTTAATAAGTATTACAGTTATAAAATTTATATTTAGTCCAAGTTATCAGGTTTATTAAGGATTTATATCCTATCAAAACAATAAGGATGAGTCGAAATGTTGCGTGGTTCTATTTTCGTTTTGCACCGCACTCGGGAAAAAACTGGTATTTCCAAGTGGTGCTAAACCGCACTAGACAAAATTATTCTTTCTGCTGAAGAAAATAAAGACCAGTCCCAGACTTTTATTGTTCACCTTTTAATGCAGTATTTTCAAATTTAAATAAATGTAAAGCATAGATCCAATGTAAAAGCTGTCTTAGTTGGACCCACAGAGAAAGGCTGAACATAATGAAATCCGCAGTGGCGCTGAGAAAGAAAACAGCTGCTTGTCAGTGTGATTTTAATATTTTTATACTGTCACATAAAGATAAAATGTCTCCTACGTTTCCACTGAAAATCTAGCTTTTCCTGATTTCTTACTAAAGTTAAAACGTGTATCCGGTTTTCCTGATTAGTAGCAGATAAAATCCGGCGGTTTGAATTTTATAAATAAAATCATTCATAGAGGCAATGAACCAGGATTTTAAGGATTAATGTGAACCACAAACAAATGAATATTTTAATAATGTTTGACAAGCTCTATGTTGAATAGTTTAGCTCATACAGGTCTGAGTTTTCCGGTATTACCTCCCACTTATACAGTGCCGAAGCAACTACGGGTGAAGGGGGTATATTAGGTCGAGCGAAAAAAAGACTACATTTATATTTCAGAATCGCCATAGCGTTCGAAACGCCGTGATTGCGCATTGTTCTTTATATAGCAAAAAAATTGAAATCTGATAATGATTTTGATAAAAAATTGAGAATTTTGTAAAATTTTTTGCTTCCATACTTTTACAGCCAGTGGCGTGCTCAAAGGGTTCTTGCTACATAAGAAAAAAAAATATTTATTCATTTAGAGAATATCTTCCGATCCTCAAATCCTCAAAATTTAGCAAAAAATGTAATATTTGGAAAATTTAGGAAATTCTTGAAACAAATTTTATCGCTTTAAAGATCCGCACGAGACTACGGAGTTAATCAAACAACTCCAAAATTTTTTCAAGAAATAGCGTCGATGGTTTAAGTATTGATTGTCACCTGAAGAATCTAAAGCAATACATCAGCAATATTGTAGAACACGGTGCGAATAGGAGAGACTGCGGTGGACTAATAATGTTCCGGCCCGGTGAAATTTTGGATTGGTGGGTTTCAGCCAGGATCAGATAATCACTGAAGATACGTCGCTTATTAGGCCCGTTTCACAATAAATCTTACATATGGGGACGTTGATGCGGTGTTAGTTTAGAGAGGGAGCACGAGGGATGTCGATATAACTAAAAAGAATGAGAAAACATTTAATAGAGCAGCTGTACAGAAGCAGTAAACTTTCTCTTATCATGAATATTAAAAAATGGATGGTTTTCGTAGTGCGTACTTCTCGCCACGGCTTTGATTTAAAATGTGTTATAGGATTTTATCTTCCATGAATGCACAAAAGCATAACATTGCGGAATTACAAATGCTTAATTAAATTATTTTATACATATATATATATTACATTTCTAGTTACGTCAATTAATAGAACAATTTATTTGTCTGACTGCACTAAAAGAATTATCATCGGAAAACTTAAATATTTTTACATGCATTTCTTTCTTTTATTTTTCTAAAAAAATTTATTACAAGATAACCTGTCCTACTAGCTTAAATTTAATGTAATAGCTTAAACAAACTTAATTACTTTTATTTAAAAAAAAAATCATAATTGTAAATATGTTTTATTATCCAGTGAAAGCAGGATTTACGAACAAAACTATTTTATATATATTTTAATCAAATTGTAGAGGATTGGAGACGATCGTACTTCACAACTGCCTAAGCTCGAAGTGTACCCTAGATATTGTTCCTGCAGCTCTGACATTAATCACAATCATTTTGACTTAAACGGTTTAAAATTTTATGAATGTTAGGAAGGAAAAAATATTTGTTCAAACACTTGATAACATTTCTGAATAATGAACATAAGCATTTTATTTTGATTTATTTATTCAGAGGAAAAAATATTTATAAAACATTTGTTTAGGATTATTCTTCAGAAGGGTTTTTTTTTATATTTGAATTTTTAAATATCATTTCTTTTTGAAATTATCACTCATTGTTTTTTGTTATTTATTGTAATCTATTATGATTTTAAACAATGGTATTTTGAGATTTTTCTGCTCACAACGGACTATAAGGGACAAATGTAATTCACTGCCTAAGAGTCAAGTGTACGATAACTAGCCATTGCAGGATTGATATCAACCGACAATAAATGGCTTGGAAATGGCTATTTCCATGTATGCTATATCGTTTCAAAATATACTATGCGTTGTTGCATGTTTCGTCATGCATATAGAATATGTTTCTAAAAATCATGATAAGTAGGATGTTAATATTCACTACATCGTGTTAAGAGAGCTTAAAGGGTCAGATGATTTCCACTGATCACTTAAATATCTTATAGAATCTTCCTAACCCTGCTAACTGTAATTGAATAATGTGCATAAGCATTGAATTAACCTATTTATACTTATAAAATCCAAAAACATTCTCAAAAATATAATTGGATACAGTGTTACGTGGAATCCATTAATAGTTTGGCTTCCATTTAGGTTCTCAACTGAATTAAAAATGACAACGCATTCCCAAAAATAAAAGGTGTCATTAAATTAGATAATCGATAAAAAGAAGTCAGTTAATGCATTAAATCCTGATATTATTTGGCAGAAATTAATTTAGTGATCTGATTGCAGTATTAAGCAAAGCGCATATTGCGGCTGGAATACTGTTCAGACATGTCGGATTCAAACTACTTTTAAATTGAAATTTAAATAATAATTAAATTAAAACGAAATTGATTTTCTGACTCCCTCCAACAAGAATACTATGCATATAGAATACCCTTGAAATTCGTGCAAGTTTCTTTCTTTCTAAACTGTTAGCTGCCATGTTACAAGATGGCGTTTTGCAATAAAAGAATTTACAATGTACGAATACCATGAATTGGAAAGAGTACAATTTTCTAGAGTTAACGCCAGTAATTTCTGAAACTGTTTGAAAGATTGACAATGTGCAGAGAAAATAATCCAATATGTTTTGGCCTGACTCTCTATAATCACTCGATTTGTATTTATTTTCCCAGAGATAATTTGCTATTGTTATCGGTAAAACAAGCATTTGATGAAATGGACGTCTTAATAACAACTCTACCACTATTTTAATTTAACTTTATTCGTATAAATATTCCAAATATAACCTAATGAATGTCAGCGAATCGTCGAGATTTTAAATTTTAGCTTGACTTTAATGTCCGGGCTGGTAAACGAAAGCGAAGTTGTTATCATTTGAAAGGACCAGGAATTGTTTTACGGAAGACATGTTCTGGAGGAAAATGAGCACCTGGTGGAAGGACGCAGCACTTCAGAAAAGAATTATAGAAGCTAAATTGATTCATTTTATAGCGATTACAACTGAATTGCAGAAGCTTCTATGCAACCCCAAACTAGATTTTAAACACTTCAGCTTAACAGGTTCCTGCTCGTACTTATTGGATTTATTTTGACTTTGTTTATTTTTTCTCACAATTCTTAATGTTCCTTCTAAACATAAAAAATTTTAATTACTTTTATCAGAAAAAAAAAAAAAAACTTTAAATCTCCAAAAAGGTGTTTCTTTTCCATGCTCTTTCAAAGTCAAATCTCTTTTGCAATTAACCTTCATTATGAACGGTTTCCTCCGCAAACACTACTGGCTGAATGTATTGCAAGATTGGTAAATGTGAAACATTTATGTTATTTCAATACAATTGGTTTACTATCGTAAAGAATCAAGGGACGCACAATCGTTGAACTCACATTTTACAGTGAAGATTTTGTCATGAGGATATTAATATGGGATAGCTTTCCATGAATTGATGAACAAGAAAAATGATCTAGATTATTCGTTCCGTTGAACTGATAATGTTTTGATACTTACAAATCATTTTGCTTCTTAAGCATCTCCTTCCATGTATTTTCATAAAAACTTATATTCGGGAAGATAAGTTTTTTAAAACCAATTTTCGCATGTTTTTTTTTGCTAATAACATGTAGAGTTTTGCACCAAATTTTGCGAAACTCGCAGAATATCCTCAAGGACAAAATGTTGAGAAATTGTATGAAAATTTGAATTTCTATACTCCTGCTTATTTGAGGAAATATCGCATTTTTATAAATACTTTTAATCTCAACATGTGAAAAAATATAACGTAAATGTGTTTTTCATAGCGTCAAACCAGGTATTTTAGACAACCAATATAAAAAATCACTCAATACCATAATAATTAGGAAAGTTGTAGGCAACGCAACCAAAAATGGCAAAAATTCTATATGCTTCTCTACAAATCACTGATTTTAAACATGAACCTTCCTGTATTGATCGTCGAATTGCAATTATAATTATGCAGGGCACTGATAAGTTGAGATGGTACTCAAAAATTCAAATGTCATAAAAATTCAATATTGCTGTTCGAAGATTCAAGTTTAAAAAATATTGATTTGTTGAAACTCTCATAATTTTTTTCTCTTAGAGAACAACAGGAATTCTGCTGGTTGCAATTCCTAAATCTTACTGGTATTGCACTGAATTTTATATAAGCCGCCTTAGATATCTAGCAACGTTAAGAAAGAAAATTTACTTATGTTTCGTGCAAGCGCAGTTAAGGTATCCGACTGGTTTAAATCGTCGTTTTTGTGGAATTTTTTTAAAAAATTATGACTTTAATTATGAGCCTGTTTAACCAGTTTAAAAGTGTCTAATTTTACTTACGTGACCATAAATGTGGAGTTACAACTGCTTTATAACTGAACTGTAAGCATTATTTTATGTTACGAAATTTTAATGTGTTTCTCTGAGAAATGATATTTTGAGGAAAAAATTGTCGACTCATAACAATGATTTCAAAACGTTATTCTAAGTATTGATAGGAAATTTTCAGATTGTTTTCTGTAATTTGATTGATGTTTTCCTCTAAAAACTAATTTTAAAATCACATTATTTTTAAATGCTTTGATAAATATAAACGAGCATTTTTTTGATAAATATTACCAGTTTAGTAACTACGTTCAGCTTTATATCTCAAAAACTATTTTGAAGTACAAGAAAGATTTTAGAGCATAGCATTGAGATAACTTGTCTTAAAAAATGTAATTCTACAAGGATTTATGCATATTTAGAATATTTTGTCTTATGGCTGTTAGCGTAATAAATATTTTAGTCATTTTTCTTCAAATTTCTAGTTTTTTAAAAAAAAATATTATTTTGAAAGCCTAATTTTACAATATTTCTAGTTTTTTGAAACATATGCAGTTGACAAATAACATGAAAATATATATATATTTTTCTTCTAAAAAAATGTTCCGAACACAGTCGGATAACTAATATGTATTTACTTACAAATTCTTCCCATTTCTACTAAAACATTTCTTCAAGTATTCTAAGTATTCATTCGGTAATTTTAAAATAAATGTTTCTCTAACATATATTAGATTAACGTTTCGCAATTGCCTTGAAACCTGTATTTTATAAGTTAGAAACACGCAAAAAATGAGATATTCTAAAGAAAACCTTATATATCCAGAGCATTCGTGATATTTTTATTGAAAATGATGCAAAAATGTGCATTCCGAACAAAATGATTGACGAATGTTTCAAAGCATTTTATTTTCCTTGAATAAGCAAAGCTAAAATCATTTTCACCTTGAAAAAATTTATATGGCTTTCTTCTTGGCTTTATGTGTACGCAGTGGAGATTTACATTCACTTGCAGCTTTTGGTTCCATGTCAGATTCTAATCTGTGGTACGAGTACCCCTGGGGTACGTGAAGGTAATGCTATAATGGCGGAATCACAGAAGGACTAAAATAAAAAATAAATGTTTATAGATTTTTTCTCCAACTCCGTTTGAAAATTAAAAAAGTTATGCTTAACTGAAACTTACTGGGTAGCACCAAGGAAGAGTACCGAGCAAACAGTGATGAGAAAGTAAAATAATTAATACCAATTTATGAACACACAGCTTGTGGAAAAGAATATACCTCGTATTATGTACGCATAAGATCAACAACGTAGTAAGCCTAACACGGCTCCAGACATGAAAAAATATCTGCCTTCTATTGAACCTAATTTATCAAACTAACCTAACTGGGCTTGTGTACCTCCTGCATCATAAGCCTCGTGTCCTCGTTGCTAAGTAATTACCAGGCCTATTGTATAGCAGTGAAGGAAGAGTACCAAGAACACAGTGCCGAGGCAATAAATTACTTAATACCACTTATGAACACAGAGCTTGTGGAAAGAATATTCTCGTATTATGCGTGTTTATTAAGATCAAATAACGTAGTAAGCCTAACACGGCTCCAGACATGAAAAAATATCTGCCTTCTATTGAACCTAATTTATCAAACTAACCTAACTGGGCTTGTGTACCTCCTGCATCATAAGCCTCGTGTCCTCGTTGCTAAGCTCACCAGGCCTATTGTATAGCAGTGAAGGAAGAGTACTCAAGAACACAGCATGATAAGTAATAAATTTCATTTACCACCACTTATGAACACAGAGCTTGTGGAAAGAATATTCTCGTATTATGCGTGCTTATTAAATAACTTAGTAAGCCTAACACGGCTCCAGACATGAAAAAATATCTGCCTTCTATTGAACCTAATTTATCAAACTAACCTAACTGGGCTTGTGTATCTCCTGAATCATAAGCCTCGTGTCCTCGTTGCTAAGTAATTACCAGGCCTATTGTATAGCAGTGAAGGAAGAGTACTACACACAGCCGAGGCAATACATTTAATACCACTTATGAACACAGAGTTTGTGGAAAGAATATTCTGCATTATGCGTGTTTATTAAGATCAATAACGTAGTAAGCCTAACACGGCTCCAGACATGAAAAATATCTATTCTCTATTGAACCTAATTTATCAACCTAACTGGGCTTGTGTACCTCTCCTGCATCATAAGCCCGTGTCCTCGCTACAAGTAATCAATGTGTCTATTGTATAGCAGTGAAGGAAGAGTACTACAACACAGTGCTGAGGCAATAAAATTACTAATTAATTTATGAACAGTGTGAGCTTAGAAAGAATATTCTCGTATTATGCGTGTTTATTAAGATCAAATAACGTAGTAAGCCTAACACGGCTCCAGACAGGCCGATCTGCCTTTCTCTTCTATTGAACCTAATCATCAAACCACCTAACTGCTTTCTGTGTACCTCCTGCACTCTCATAAGCCCCGTGTCCCTCGTTGCTGGCACCACAGGGCCTATTGTAGTAAAGAAAGAAGGAAGAAAGTACAAGAACATTATGCCGAGAAGTAATAAATTACTTAATACCACTATGAACACAGAGCTTTGTAGCAATACTTTCGTATTATGCGTGTTTATTAAGATCAAATAACGTAGTAAGCCTAACACGGCTCCAGACATGAAAAAATATCTGCCTCTCTATTTAGAACCCAATTTATCAAACTAACCTTAACTGGGCTTTAAATTTTGCATCATGTCTTCGTGTCCTCAAGGTTGCTGAGTAATTACTGAAATGCTATTGTATAGCAGTGAAGGAAGAGTACCAAGAACACAGTGCCGAGGCAATAAATTACTTAATACCACTTATGAACACAGAGCTTCTAGAAAGTATATTCTCGGGTTATGCTTGTATATTAAGATCAAATATTGTAGTAAGCTTGACACGGCAACAGACATGAGAAAATATCTGTCTTCATTTGAAAATAATTTTATTAAACTCATCTCCATGAAACAAGCTCATGATCTCATTGAAATTGTCTTCACTTAAATAGCAGATTATCACAATCGGCAACTGTAAGTACGGCCATTCACTTAACAAAACTGATATTTTGGTATATGCCAGAAGGAAAGTGATAAAATCGATGGAAATGATAAAAACGGCTTGCCATGGTTGGAATGAAATTCTGTCTGACTGAAATTAGAACGAAAACTCTGAGGGAGCCTGAAAGAGTTCAGCGAAAAAGAACAATGCCTTGCGGTGATTGTGCCTCGGGTATTGGCTTTTCTAACCTAATGATCTTCCCGGACTTTTTCACTTTTACTTTGCAATGTTTAATAAATGGATCTAGCAGTCTAATTATCAAGCTGGATAGCAAAAACAAGTGTTTTGCCTTGTGTTAGATAGGTAAATCGGTTTATAGGTACATTTTCCCAATTAAAAAAATTATAAAAATAAATAAAATCAATATCAACTGTTTTTAATTTATATAATCATTTTGAATATAAAATTTTCATACAAAAAAAATGTGCTTATTTTGGACAATATGACCGAAAAAAAGAAATGCTAAGTTAATTCGAGTATTAATCCTGAAGCTTAACATTAAATATTTTAAAATGATTGAAAGGGGGTTGAAAGAAGGATTACTGGAAAAATAAAAAGTGTAACTGGCAATTGATAGGAAATAAACGATGAAAACTGCTGCTCTATGCGTTATGGAGTCATGAATCGGCTTTTGGACTGATCGCCGTCTACGGTTTAGTCTTAAACATTTCGGAAACATAATAATAGTCAACCACAATACATTTAATCTGAAGAATAGTCTGACTTTAATGTCCGTCTGGTGAACGAAAGTCAGGAGCTGATGTAAGCTATTATTTACAGTATCAGGGGAAAAATGGCTCGTTTCCTTTGATTTTAGATTTCATCGCCATCCGTTATTCAATGAAAGTAGTTTTATGACATCTATTTAGAAAACGAATAGCTTCAGAATATGCAGGAACACGTAAATCATCATCCTGATACTACCTTTTGAATTTTTTTTTGATTTTTTTAAGCTGTTTTTGACATTGTTAACGCAGTCTGCTCTTCTTCAGAAACCGAACATTTTAGGTGTCTCTGAACCTACATGATTGGTGACAAAGAAATTGGCCACATATAAACGTGGACATATAGCTTAAATACACCGCGATTTAAAAGGATGCGTTTGAGGAAGTCATTCTAGCTAATACCCACAAGAAAGAAACTTACATGCAATAAGCTCTGATTGAAAGAGAAGAATGTAATGAATTCTAAATTCTATGATTGTTAGAGACATCATAATGTGTTATCTAGAAAAGCCTTTTAAATGTTTGAATATCGAGCATACTTAATCAAAATTCATCAGAATTAGAAACAACAAAGTGTAATAATTACCTGTTATAAAACATTCATTAACTATAGTATTTTAATAAATGAAAATATGAATGAAAACGATATTATGTTTTATTTCATTTTACACTATGCGTGTAGAAACCTGTAAGATTTTTTTGAGCTATATTTATTAGTAAAAAACCCCGCTTTTAAAGTTAAAAGCGGCATAATTAAGTAAAACGAAATTTAATACAACCAGGCGAATATTGAAGGCTATTTGAAATTTTATCCGGATAGATTATTTTCTAATGAATTTCCTGATGGGCTAATCCAAATTTAACCAGACAAGTCCTAGGAGAAAATTGATTCTGAAGAAATTAGCGAAATGAAAAGCACTGGCAAAGCCATTAGTACTGCTCACGTATCATCATAGCTACTTAAGGAAGCACAGGTTCGGTCTCTGTTCCGCGTCATAGGGAAGTGCTAAAAACGTCAGCTACCTGATTTTTCTTGGCATTTGCCTAGGCAGCAATACGTAACTTGAACTGGCTTAGA
>BGPR01027549.1:0-20642 GCA_013235015.1 Araneus ventricosus
GTTCTCTCTACCTGTCATTTCATCTAAAAATCTAATCATCTAAAAAATCTCATCTAAAACGTAGTAAAGAAAAAAAATGCCCCAAACAATCGAGAGTGTACTTTAGAAAACTTTCTGCTCAGTCAAATTGGTTGTATTTCTTACCAGCGGCCTTTGGCGATCAATTTGAATAGCATCTTTTGTGCGTAGCTTGGTCTTAGTTGCCCCTTCAGCAAAGATTTTTTTAATTTCAAATTTTCATGTACATGTAATCTATACTATTTTAAAAGCCTTACGTTTGTTCTGTTCATTGTGATATGCACTTGCCAATTCTCTGTATTTGCCAACTCACCTAAAATTTGAGCTTTAATCTGAAACGGTAAATGATTAAACTTCGATTAACTCAATAACTTGTTTGCTGAATAGAAATATGCTCGTAAAATATGTAAGGTTTAGTTTTAGTTATATTGAAGTCCCGTTTTAAAGAAAAACGAGGGCTATTTGGGGACGGACTTCGCAATTTTAAACCGCAGACAGATGACGAGAACGATATCTGAGCTACCACCTCCCTCTCCAAACTTCCGTGCAACACCAGTTGTGGCGTTTGTTTCTCCCCGGCAGTGGTTAATTTCCGTTACAACATAATTTTCACTTTAAATTCTGTTATCAGTATTGTCCGCTTAGGGGCCGTTCAAATATTACGTAAGCATGTTTTTGGCAATTTTTGACCCCATCCCCTTGTCAGCAAAAATAAGCAAATCGCAAACCCCCCTCTTATAATTGCGTAAGCAAATGGCAACCCCCCCGTTCTTTTTTTCACAAAACGTATAACAGTAATAATCTAATTTTAAAAATTTTAGAACTTAATTCAAATAAAAAACTCTAACTCAGCTTAAAATGAATATATATATATATATATTTAATTTCCTTACAATTTTGTTTAAGAAACTTTCTTAGTTCATCACAATTTTAAAAAATCAAGTTTAATTTCCTTTTTCCAAATTTAATTTTTCTTTCAAATTTAATTTTTTATTAAATTATTTTTGCAAGTTACAAGAGATTTTCGGAAATAAAGTGGTTTTAATGTCTTACGTAAGCATCACTCATACCCCCTCTCCCCCCTTGTCAGCAAAAATAAGCAAATCGCAAACCCCCTCCCCCCCCCTTAGGTGCTTACGTAATATTTGAACGGACCCTTAGTCGGGTGAGCCCTTGTAATAAGAAACCTATACATATTCATATGTATTTAATTTCCACCCATGTTACGAGGTGTAATGTGCAAATATGAAGAAAATTTTTTAATAAATCCGGGTGGGGCTTACGGCCTCCTGCTTCTATTGGTCGGTTCTCATCCCCTGCGGCTCTTTAATGCCTTAAACCCAGTATTGTGGGTTGGGTCGGGGTGGGTTGTTTAACGCAGGGACGGTGGGAGGACGTTTGGCCCCCTACGTATGATTTAACATGCAACAGGCCCAGTACACGACGTATCTTCAGTGAAATCGGGTTTCGAAGCTAGAGCTCTCCGCCACCGGGGCTGGCACCTTACCACGAAGCCACCGCGGCCTCAAATATGTAAAGATAATAAGTGAAATCATTCAGCATAGGAGTTTTTCGTGTAAGACCGAATATCTTCATAATTTTTCTAACATCTTGGAGAATTTTTGTTTACTAATTCAATAAAAAATTTAGTGCTTTACAATAAGAAAGCTAGTTTTGAGATTTAGAAACTGATAAACTATTTTTATACATCCAATTATACCGCAGGAACGATCAGTATTGTTTAGAAATGGGCAAACTATAAAAATTTCATCATTGCTTACTTTTGAAGTTTAACCTTATCCGTAATTACTACAACCTACTCAATATGAAAAAAATATGCCAAATCGTCATATCTCGGTTATCAACAATGGATGAAAAATCCAGGATAAAATATTTGTAGTTACAATGAAAACGATTTGAATTTCATTATAACAATGAAAAGTCCTGTGATTCCTAAGAAAATTTTTTGAAAATTATTAGAACTACAGAAAAAATTGTACAGCAGCCAAATTAATGTTACTGAAAAGATAGTTTTTCATTTTTTAAACGGTGCAAAATCATTTTTGTGCTGTAGTATTTTTAGAAGTTAAAAACTTTAAAAAAGTTTTAAACAATGACTTAACATTTTCGGTTTAAACTTAGTTTGCTACAAATCATTTTTTGATTGGTTTGAAGGTCCAGTCGAATCTGAGTCCGATGGACTGCCATGATACTGCGCAATTGGTTATACGAAATGCGTCTCACCATCTGGCGAAGAGCCGAGTGACAAGACAAGTCCATAGATGGCATTCTGATATGGAACTGAGGGAGGAGGATGGACGGGGAGGATGGACAGTAAGTGTTTCCACGTTGTTTTAATTGCAGATTACTTTTTTAATTTTATCTAGTTTTACAAGCTCAAAAGCTAGGATTGTATTTAAAAAAATAGATCTAATAGAAGCAATGAAAAGAATGAAGCAAATTTGAAAACCAGGCTTATTTTCGCAATTTCAACACACACAAAAAAAAAATTAATGTTTTCTTCATGATACTTGACAACTATTCTTTATGCAATTTCGACAGAAATCTTGCTCGCAGTAATTACTCTCCAAACTGAATAGCATTTTTTTTTTTGCTTCACCGATACGTACTTGAAAATATCAAAATAATTTTATGTGCATATTTTCAAGTGTTTTGAAGTGTCGCTGGTGAATATTAATAAAATTATGATGCCTCAATTCCATTGAATTTTGGTTTCGAACCAGAATCACAATAAATTTGCGATTTTTTCCCTTGGATTTGATTAGATCTTGATTTCATATTTATTTAGAAAGTCGAAGAAAACAGAAAACTATTTTACAAAGATTTATAATCTGTAAACTTTGTTTCAAATTTGGTCATTTTTTGTTGATTATTTTATTAAAAATCTTTATTATAATTGTTATATTGGTTGGGATGCAGATTTGATGAGCTGGTTATAAATGGTTCAAAGAGAAAACTAATTATGGGCGATAGTACCAATTCTGAAACTGCGCTTTCACCATAACAGTTCGAAACTAAATTGAAAAAGAAAAAATGGAAGTTGGTGTCTTTTTCCTCCTTTTATCTACACTATTAAAATTCGAGAGTAAACTAATGTATGCATCTATATATGTCCGGCTATCTTCTCACGAACCACTGAACGCAGAAACGCACCGAAAGTACCAAAAATGGGAAAAAATCCAAGGAATCCATTTTGACCATTTAAATTCCGAAATTACAATGATTTAGATAGATATTAATTAAAAAGTTCAATATGATTGAATATATCATGCTGCCATCTATCGTACAGAGATAATTTTCTTTTTTTCCCGATTAATAATCTTTCACAACTGGTGTTCTTGCATTTTTTAAAATTTATTTAACGGAAACTGGTTTGTATGAAAGGTTTTATTTATTTCTTTTTTAGAGAGCTTCCGTGTTTTGATTTATAAACATCGTTAAAATCTTTTTCTTCCATTTTTTTCTTACGGTGTTTTATTTCGCAACTGTTCTGTTTGTTTTCGCAACTGTTATAAGATAATACAAGGACTAGATTTGAAAGGATAATTACGTTTCTTAAGGGAAAATACTTGGCAATATTTGTTAAGAAAATAAGATGGACATATGAAGAAATATGGATCCCGAGGCCTCACTTGACCTCAGTTCTCTTCGCCAAGGAATATCTCATTATTTGAGATAGCCCGTGCAACGCCGGGCTACGCAGCTAGTTCAATATAAAATCTGCTTTAAATTTTACAACACTTCAATGCCTTGTAAACATTTATACTTTATGACAATTATATAATTGGAAGTATAATATAATCCATTACATCACTTAACAAAACCAAAAGAAACTCTTTTATTATTTGCGTCTTCAAATAAAAAACAAAATACTTTATTTGAAGACGCAAATAATAAAAGAGTTTAAAAGTCAACGAATTGTAAATAACTGAACCTTTATGTGATAGTTCTACGTTGAATTATGATATTTCTAGAAGTTATTTAAGCAATTCTAGCCAATTTTATCACTTTTAGGTAGATTCCTTATAGGAACTCTACCTATTGCAATGGTTTTCATGACACGACTTTCGCAAAATTTCTGAAGATCTTCACCAATTATGACCTCTAGAACCCAAAACTACCCTTTGTATATATATATATATATAAGAAGCAAAACATAATAGAAAAACAATAAAATATAATAAAATAACAAACTTTCATATCAAATTCGAAAAGAAATGAAAAAACGAATTGAAAGTATATCCGAGTAAAGATAAAATGCGAATAGTAACAGATGGAAAAATAAATATGTATGAATATATCACATACGCAATACGGATAATTTTTGCCTAAAAGTTGCCGCCAATTTGGATAAACTAGTGCAATTCTTCACCGAATGGAAATGGTCAATATACTTCCACATAAAACAGTTAATAAAAAACATTTACAAAAAAGACAATCCTAATTACGAAAAATATGACTACCGAAATATCAAGGATAATATCAAAGCTCTGCAAGAACAATTCATCATAATCCCTATTGATAAAGCGGCCGTCAACTTTGCAATTATCTGCAAAAAATTTTATCTCGAAATTTTAGACAAGGAATTAAAATCATCAGAAACTTGCAAACTCAATAAATCAAATATTATCACCATTAAGAAAAAAATTTCAGCACTTAGCAAAAAAATTAAATGCCATAATGCAAAGAATAATCTACCATATATTGTTATATATCCAAAATTTCATAAACAGCCAATTAAATTCAGATATATCACCTGCGGCAATAACACCTACATGAACAAACCTGGAACCATTTTTTCAAAACATCTTAATAGCATCCTAAATCGTATTGAGCAAGAAAATTTTACATGGATTATCAAAAACAATAAGAAAGTAATTGAATTCCTTAATAAAAACAAAATTGATACAATAGAAACCTTTTCTATTGTATCTAAAGGCTTTCAAGATCTTTTCACAAGCATTCCAATAAATAAATTGCAAGAGGTATTAATGAACTATTTCTATGTTCTTAAAATTATTTTTAAAATCCCACTAACTTTCTGGGAAGACCTCATCAACTATTGCATATTCAATAACTTAATCTTTAACGGAGAAAATATTTTCCAACAATTAAAAGGCATCCCACAAGGAACAAATTTCTCATCTTTACTACCCAACCTCTTTCTTCATTTCTTCGAAAGAAATTTAGTTATAAACCTCCACTTTGCCTTCCGATTTATTGACGATATAATAATTTTTAATTTTTAAAACTTCAGCTCTATTTGCAATACCATCTACCCAGACGAACTCAAACTAATTAAAACCAGCAACAATCAATCTCCAGCGATTTTTCTTGACTTATTCTTGGACCACAAAAACGACTTTAAAATTGACATTCACGACAAGAGAAACGAATTCAAATTCAACGTCAATAAACTTATTTTTTGGAACTCTAATATCTCATATAAAATCTACCAAAAAACAATTATCAATCAACTTATAAGAATCAACAAAATTTGCAATAACACTAATTCTGCCAAAAAGCAAATCATGCACTTAAGAAATAGCCTCAGCATTAATAAAATTCCCTCCTTACTTTACGAACCTCTGATTAATGGATTTAAGATGTAAGTAAAGGATTGCTTATCAGAGAGATGTCGACATGAAGTATAATCTTCGCGGTAGGGTCACTCAAGTCGATAATATCTGCTATTATACCTCGAAAAAGCATCCTTTAGACATTTTTCACTGGTTTTTCAAATTTTACTGATTTCTTTCACTATTTCTCTACGCTTTCTATCGTTATCGCTCTTCCATTTAATCTTCATCGTTCGCAACATACTACACTTCCCTGGCAACAGACAAAGTTAAGCGCGAAACTTGTAATTCGATACCCTGTTCACATCCCTTCAAAGACAGTCTGTACCGTGACCATCCGCAAGCACTGCCACGTCAACATCCGTCCTTCTGGTACGTAAAATATTTATTCTTACTTTTCTCTAATGTTATCACATCGTACTTTTGTTTTAATCTTCCTCTCTCTGTTTTTGGTTTGACATTAGGGATGAAAATCAGTGTTTTAGGCCATACGGCGTAACTGATTGCAAGGAAATTTCAAACTTTTTATATTTTAGCAATTCACAATAACTTCATCCCCTGAAGAAACGTTATTGTGCTTTAATTGCGTTTTTCATTTTACGTTTTATACTCTTTCATTTTACGATTTATACTCTCTCTCCTATATATATATATATATATATAACGCTTTTTCCCATGTTATCGTGTGAACACGATAACTGGAGTAATTTTAATTTCATTTTAACCGGCGTGGGATATATGGAGATAATATTGAAAATCCGAGTTCGTAGATGGGGTATCCAGCTCAAAGGAGGTGGAAATGGTAAGGGGTTGAAAATTTCATTTCCCCATAATTCCTTTACAATTAAAAATACAAAGAAAATTCAAATTAGGCGAATTGTCGCCTTATCATAACGAGCAATTTGTGCATTTAAACTTTTTCGATAGCTACAATTGCTTCGAAGTTATTAGCTGAAAAATGATTTTCCCTCCCTTCCCCTCCTCTCCCTCATCTTAAAGTACATTTCAACCTACACATATTACCTCTTGTTGGAAAGTTCTCGTCATTTTCAGTCTCTTCCACCCGCTTTCATTCTTGCAGCTCTACTCCTGATGAGAATACAGGGCGAAATGTTCTTTTCCTTATCATTATTAGTAGAGATGTATACATATAACGCTTTTGCCAATGCTATTTTGTGAACACGGTAATAAGAGAAATTTTGATTAGATTTTAACTGGCGAGGGATATGTTGTATGGACGGTAGAAATCTGGGCCGAGTTCGTAGATGGAATATCCAGCTCAAAGGGGTGGAAATGGTGGGGGGTTGAAAATTTCATTTTCCCATAATTTCCTTACGATTGAAAATAGAAAGAAAATTCAAATTAGGCGAATTTTTACCTCATCATAACAAAGAACTTTTGTATTGAAACATTTTTTATAGCTACAATTGCTTAGAAGTTATGAGCTAAAAAGCGATGTTGAATTCCCCCCCCCCGGCAATTTATCTTTTCTCCAAAGCTCCGTTACGATTGAGGATGGAAAGAAAATTAATTTCAATTGGGAGAATTATCACCGTATCATAACAAACTACCTTTAGATTGAAAGTTTTTTGACAGCAAGAATTACTTGGAAGTTATGAGCTGAAAAGTGATTTTCAACCCACCCCACTCCTCCTATTTAGAGTGCGCTTTAGCCTATGCATGTGACACCTTGTTGAAAAGTTCCCATCAGCCGCATTCACGTCCACTTTTTATACTGTAAAGAAGCTGATATACCCAGCTTTTCTCCGGATTAAAATGCTTTCTTGTCTAATATTTTTAATGCAAAAACTACTATTGTATAAAAATAATATACAAATTTCTTTTCTGATATGAAACGTTTTTAACCAAAATAATACTATCAATTGAACCAGGTAATTTTTAAAAACAATCGATAACTGATTTTCTCCATAAATTATTATTTTTTACATAGGTATTTCACATTTTGTTAATAATAACTAAAGTAAAAGAGAGGTTTTAATGAATATTTTGAAACAATTAAATTAAATAGTTAATTATTCATTAATTTAAACCATGAAAATAAATCAAATCAGATGTTGGTCCTGATATAAATTGTTAATAGTCTACTTTTAAAATTTTCTTTTCGCATTCGTCCAGAATTCTGTTAATGTATTCTGGCAACAATTCCTCATGTTATTCTTGTTCTTGAACAGTAAAGATTATTGTTAGGAATTTTGTATAAAATCAATTTTTTAAAAAAAATTAAAATGAGAGAAACAAATTCTATAATTGTATGGAAATGAAATTTTTGTCACTGAAAAACTAATTTTTTGAAATTTAATATGGTGTAAAAATAGTTTCTTGAGATAATATTTTCCGTAGATATCGCGGAAAAACGCCTTGCTTAATTTTTAATTGTCTGACATTTTAACTAATTTTTGGGCTTTGAAAAGTTGAGAGTGACCTTTCTCTTGTCTTAAATAAAAAGTGTGCAAAGTTTGGTTGAAATTAGTCCAGTGGTTTAGGAGGAGATGTGGAACATACATACATAGCCACAATGAATTTTATTTAAATTAAGATAAATACAAACTATTGCTGGCAAATACCACGAACCATAAAATATGTTTTAGTGAAGATTTCGTCTCAATTAATTAAATATTTAATTCTAATTTAAATAAACAGTTAATATTAATAGTTAGTTTGATAATTAGTTAATTTGATAGATTAATTTTATTTGATATTTAACTAAACATGGCGGCACCAATATTTGCATAATACATTTATTATAAAATAGCCCAAAAAGATAGATATTTAAAAAAAGGTTCCCTTTTTCCTTATTGATATTAAAAAATATCTCATAAACTTTAAAATTGTTTTTGGGTTTTCTGCCCGAGTATTTGCTTTTAACCGTCGATGGAGATTTAAATTTACTGTTCAAAATGGCTGCATTCATATCCTATATTTTAAACAAGCATATTAAATTTGCCACTCACAATGTTTAATAATTTTTATTGTCTTATGTGTTAAGAATTTAGTGATTATTAACCAGGGAGTTCTCTAAATGAACCCATTCTAGTAGTGTTTAAATGTTTCGTGTCATGTGATTTTAGCATAAGACAAAGTAAGACAAGTAATATGGCATTGCACAGTTATATGGTAACCTAGATTAAATAAATTAATTTTTAAATCTAGAGTCTTTCTTCATTCGTGTCAAGTTTCAATTTCTTTTTACAGTTTCAGATAGGCTGACTTATGTTATCTAGGGCATATTTGCACTTTTGGAATGTTTATTTCTTTATGACTCCTACCTGTTGAATGATTATGTGTTGGAATATAAAAAAAAATTATTGAGCAATGTACTGACTAATAAATCTAGCATAACCTTTTGAGTAGAATGATAAATCTTGATATAGTAAAAAATTAAATGTCATGTGAAAACAGAATCACGACGCAAATATTTCAATGTGCGGAAACAATAAAGTCATTGTCTATGTTTGTATTGATCAATATGTAATATTTCATTTATTTTGAAACATTAACGTAAATTAATCTACCTTTGCCTTCCAGCTTGGCGAAAGGGATTTTTTTATTGCTTAGTTACAATCAATAACAGGGTTGTTATCATTGCACTTATCAATTAAATCAAAAACTACAAAATGCTTCACAATTAACTTATAAATTGAAAATTTTCGTATATAGAACAATTTAAATTCTTCTTAGGTATTGCAGAGGAGAGGAAATTTCAGCAGACCGAACGACTATTTTTTCCAAGACTGGGCAAGTTATAAAAACGGATTCGGCGATATTGAAAAGGACTTTTGGATAGGTATGTTCCTTGAATATTTTTTTCCGCTTGCCGACTAAATAATATCAATATGTTACGAACAAAATAGAAAACTTCAGCAGTTACTGAATAAATAAAGCTATTGCATGGATTTAGGCAGACGTTACAAAACACTATCTTTTAACCTTTCTTTAAGGATGTGTTTGCAAAGAGTTATAATTGTGATGCACAGGGTGGTTCTAAAATTTCTAGCATGAATTTAAAGGCAGCTAGAGGGGACAGAGATAGGCAGATGGAAAGTACGAGGATCGTTCCCATAGGAAGTTTCGTCATGCTTTTTCACAAAGAAACTTTATTACAATCCGAAACAAACAATGGCATAAAAAAATACAAACTTATGGCTATTCTTCCACATATTCCCCACCAAAATTGATACATTTGTCGTACCGTGAAATCAATTTCAAGGAACCATCCTAGTAAAAATCGGTGCTCAGCGATTGAAGGAAGTTCTTCACAGCCTTAACGCCATTTTGATGAGCATGTTCGGAAGTGACGTACCGATAGTGTTGACTTCAATGCAGGAAAAAGGTGAAGATGGGTGCCGAAAGATCTCACGCTGATCATAAGACTGTAAGCATGGCAATAAGCCTCGAGGGGTTTTGTTCTTGGGCGATAATGCAAGACCCCAAAAAGCAAGGGACTCAAAAGAACACATTCATCGTCTGGGGTAGGAGAGATTGGATCAACCGGCCGACAGACCCATCAGACTTTCACCTTTTCTTTCAATGAAGTCAGCACTATCGGAACGTCACTTCCGAAGCAATGAAGAGGTGCAACTGGTTGTGAAGAACTTCCTTCGCTCGCTGCGTAATGATTTTTACCATGATAGTTTCTTGAAATTCATTTCACGGTACGACAAATGTATCAATTTCGGTGGTGAATATATGTAAAAATAGCCAAAAGTTTGTATTTTGTTATGCCATTGTATGTTTCGGATTGTAATAAAGCTTCTTTGTGAAAAAGCATGAAGAAACTTACTTTCGGAACGTCCCTCGTATGAATGGAAATGGTGCATTGAGGTGTCAGAGGGCGCTGCCGTAAATCGCCATTCGTAGAACGATCAGTATGTGCTGCTACGAAAACATGAAACTGGCTTTTGCGCATTTTCCAGTCACCTTTGATTTCACCAAAATAGGAGTCAGGTGAAGGACTGAGGAGGAAATGTTTACTTTTTATCAAGCAATAGAAGAATTACACAAAATAGAAAGATTACACAAAATTCCAATTTAAACAAAATAGTACGATTGAAAAAGAAAATTAGCATCAAAAAACAGAAAAGAATAAACTACAAGGACAATGTTCCGAACATAGAACTCCGAGCAAGCTCTCTTCTGACTTACTGCGCATCACCCCTCTGCAGAATAAAATCGTCGAAAAGTGGTAGGCGCGGCTTTTTGAAACAGATAGCGCATTATTACATTCTAAATGTGGGGCAAGCAAAATATCTTGTAGCCATTCAATCGACTAGGTAGAATATATAGTCCTGCTAAGTAAGTGTGCACAACGCCAGATCAAAAACTAATTAAGAATTGATACTTGATCTCGTTCCACGTGGATTATCATGTACCCAAAGGCGAGAATCGTGGCTGTTAAACGATCGTAATGTGTAAACGTAGCCTCATCAGTGACCGCTTTATCATCGGTCTCTACCACACCTCAACGCGCCATTTTCGCTCACAATCCATTACAAAATCTGCTTATTTTGGTGCCTTTCACCTGCATTTAAATTTAACTTAGACGTTTCAGAACCACTTTCTGTATACATTTTGAATTCCCGGTAGTCTTTAGCCAAATCCATTAAATCAAAACTTTGTCTTCCGAATTGGTAGATTTTTAGGAATACAGTGAAATCTCTCTACCGTGACCACACTCCGTTCCCAGAGAAATTGGCCGTTCAGAGGGGTGGACGTTCTAAAGGGTTTCATGTTTGAGCTTGCGTACTTAAACAGGCAGTAATTCGTTGTTTCTGATAGAGCGAATTTTACGAACAATATTAAATAAAAAAGTGTTTCGAAAATGTCTAATGTTTTTTTTAAAGATACAATTTGCTTTTGCTTGGATCTTTCAGCTTCTGCGGAGGTGATTTTGTTCTGTTTTGTTTTTTTAATTGGAAAAATAAATCCCTAATCGTTTGGTCGATAGTTGTTGCAGAATGAGCCACAATATCATCGTTTTTTCCTAAATTCTGCTTAGCTGGAAGTTTCATTTGCTGCTGGTCGCAACCCATATCACCAGTTTCTTTTACAAATCCAGAGTATCAAGAGCATCTGCTCTCCGTTATATGTACACACATTATTTAACACACATTCACACATTAACACACAGACACACATTATTTAACAGCTTATAAATAATGGTGCTTCTAAGAATGTGAACGCTAAGTTCTAAATAGATTTTATCTCGGATTCCAGGCAATGATAATATATTCCTTTGACCAATCAACGACTCTACTCGATCCGATTCGACCTGAAAGTACGTGGATGGTGTTGAGAGGCACGCCCTCTACGATACTTTCTGGATTGACGAAAATAATAAATACACCTTACATATTAAGGGCCTTTACAGCGGCGATGCGGGTAAAGCATTAACTTTTATTTACTGTGTTGTCAGTCGGAATTTGTTGATTTCAATTTATACATTTGGTTCTACCGTTTTCATTTCGTAGAATTATTACAGCAAGAAAGAAATGGGATATATATTCAGGTGAAATTCAGAAAGAATCTCAATACATCCAACAAAATTGTTCCAAAATCATTTTGTTAAGAATTAATTGACGCATGACCTTGTTGTTGATAATTATTGATGTCTGATGTTTGCCATTGGTGTACACGGGTGATTCTAAAATTAGCGAATAAACGTTAAGGCATACGGACACAAGTCATTTCTACAATAGAACACAGGGTTTGCAAACTCAAAGATTGTGTGGCATTCGCGTACGGTAGCAGATACGTACAAATAATTTAGAATAGATTATAATTACAATTACAGATGAATATCTGATGGCCAGTTGTGTGACTGATAAGAGAACAAGTCTTCTAGATGCATTAATTCTGTCTTCATTTATTAGATGGTGACCAAAATGAAATTAACTGTTTACAAAATAAAAATGCAAATCAAAATTTAGAACCATAAGATAATACATGTATTATATTTCATTGATAAGTTAATGAATCCAAGAAAATTCGCTCCATTTACATAGCAAACTCAGAAAACCTATAACTTTTACGTCCAAATAATAGCAAATTTTCAATTTTTTGATTCCCCTTCGTTGAATATTCTTACCCTAGGAACATAAAATTTAACAAAACTCACACAAATCATTGCCTAACAACCTCTGGTGGATGAGCGGCAGATCACTGATTGGAAAAGCAACCTGTATACGCAAGTGTTACAACATAGCACAAAGGACGTATATAGAGGTTTTTTTGCCAGTGAATTAGTTAAAGAAATCGATTCATAAAATAAAGTGTTCCAACACGGGATAAAATACAAATTTACTATGAAAAAACAACACAGTTACATAAATAGCAGTCGTATAAACTGACAGATGGTTTGGAAAGTGGGACGCAGTATAAACGTAAACCTTTGGGTACCAAATAAGTGTTCAAAGGGACTTGCCTTCTGAAACTGTCCACGCTTCTCATGTTATTCATGCAGCGGTTGTTATGCTATTTGTGAATTTGTATTCTGTTAAATCTGTGGTGCACACTTTATCAAGTCTGTTCTTTTACTTAATTCCCATGATAAACAGCTCCGATTGCAGAGAGAACATTATGGAGACCTCATCTCTGGCTACTCAACCTGCACTTGCTAAATGAGAAAAACTCAGAGCCAACCTTCCAGCGTCGGAAGGGATGGCCGACCTAACTAACACTGGTCAAAGGAGTCCAACAGCTAGAACTGCATCTTGAAGGAAGTCAGGGATGAACTTAGTTCGAGTGACCATAAATATATCCATACTCAATTGGGAATCAGTGTACAAAACCACACGTACACCAGATTCAAAACCGCATACGGAGGCCACCGAAAATTCTCGATGCACTTCAAGAAAGAAATTCCCCAAATCCAACAACAATTACATGATTGCAACACAAGGGAGCAGCTGGATGAGCCAACCAGCCTCCTTCAAAGAGCGATCTTTCGCTGCTGCCAGAAAGCCTACAAACTGAAAAAAGTCAAACAATCTACGAAGGTCACCTGGTGGACACAAGAGCTAGACATTAAAAAGAAAGAGTTGCGAGCGGTTCAAAAGAGGGCCAATAACACCACAGGCATGGAACAAACGAGATATCAACTCCTCTTCAGCCGAAAGCAAGCTCTCTACAAAAAACTGTCTCTCAGAGCTAAACGAACATCCCTGAAAAATTTCTGCACGCAGACGAAAAATCCATACGGAATCCCATATAAAGCCATAGTCAAAGACAATCTTCCCCCATCAGACCTTTTCAAGATTATGGACCAGCCGGAAGAAGGTGACTCCCTGTCCTTCGCAAACAGAATTCTTCAAGAGCTCTACCCACAAATCCCTACCCCCTTCCAACGCCAGCCTCAGAACCAAACAGTCAGAGAAGAAGCCTTTACCAAAAACGAAATAGCCCGCATCATGCAAAAAGTTCCAATTAAAAAAGCACCTGGTTATGACGGAATAGACTTCATTGTACTCAAAACCATCTTCAGAACCAACCCAGATATTCTCATCACATTTTACAACAAATGTCTGTCACTCCAATGCTTCCCTAACCCACTGAAAACTGGAGTTATAGTCCTTTTCTTAAAAAAAGGGAAAAACAAATCGGACATTAAATCCTACCGCCCAGTTTCCCTCCTTCCAACTTTGGGCAAAATACTGGAGAAATTGCTTTTGGAAAGACTCAACCACCACCTCAGAAGAAATAACCTTCAACATCCAAACCAGTACGGCTTCAGAACCAATAGATCTACTGAAGAAGCAATTCTTGACCTCCTCGATAAGATAAATTCAGCGAAGAACAGCAACCAACATGCCCTGATGATATCCTTGGACATCAAAGGGGCATTTGACCACTTGCAATACACCTCGATTAAAAACAGCCTCGACAACCTGAAGTACCATAGCAACACCCTGGAGACCCTCATAGATATTCTTTCCAACAGGAAAGTTGCAATAAACACCTCACAAGGCCCAGCAACATGGAATCAGCAACAAGGTTGCCCCCAAGGCTCCTGCACAGGACCTGCTTTCTGGAACCTGGTGGCCGACGAAGTGCTCCAGCAAGACTGGCCTCAAGGGGTGCATCTGCAGGCATTTGCAGATGATTTCGTCTTTTTGGTCAATGCCGGGTCAAAACAGGAAGTCAAAAATCTTGCCAATAAAGCATTACAAACCTTCAAGACATGGACTGACAAGCACAAACTTGAAATTTCACTGGACAAAACTTATTATCTCCATATAAACAAAAATAGATCAGGACCAATATGGTACTCAGGAATTAAATGGGGACAAAACAACATAAAAAGAGCATCAGTAATAAAATATTTGGGAGTATTAATTGACGATAAGCTTAACTTCGCGGCTCACCTATCAGCAATAAAGAACAAGTCTTTAATCCTTCACCAAGGGCTCAAGAATGTAGCCGGTACAAGCTGGGGACTCAGTAAAAACATCAGAAGACAGCTGTATCTTACGGTGGTGGAAAAGGTCATTCTCTATGCCTCAGCAGCATGGGCCCACAACATCACTGCTAGACAACAGAGACTCCTGTGTTCTATCCAAAGAAAGTTTCTGCTCAATATCACAGGGGCGTACAACACCACCCCAACGGCGGCTCTCCAGGTCATCGAAGGTCTGATGCCTCTTCACATTAAAGCCAAAATGCAATCAACACTGGTAAGGGTAGGCCGCCTGGGTAGAAATTGCGATTACGAAGGTACCCATTTTGACCATGAAAGCTACGAGCAGCCATCACCACCATCAACAATACACCCAGCACTTTTTAGCCTGGAAGATAGAATCACACATGGGGGACAAGTTCCTTCCAATAGAACGCCAACTGAAGTGTACACAGATGGCTCAAAGATAAACGATCAAACGGGCAGCGCTTTCTGTGTCATTGCAAATGAAGCTATCACTAAAACCTGGAAGGCCAAGCTGAGCCCAGCCAACACTGTGTTCCAAGCAGAAATGCTAGCCCTCAAAGCAGCCATCGAGAGGGCCAACACTGCAAACGAAGATGTCAACATCTGGAGCGACAGCGAGTCTAGCCTCCAAGCTCTTAAATCCTTTAATGTAAAGAGCAAAATCACTCAAGAGGCACAAATGACCCTTCTGGAAAATGCCAGAATCAGGCTCGGCTGGGTTAAAGCACACACAGGCATAAAAGGCAATGAAATAGCAGATACCCTTGCGAAGGAGGCAACCACGGATGGAATTCCAGCCAGCCTTCCATTCCCAAAAAGTTTCCTAAAGAAACAACTTCTACAGCTCTCACTCTCGCGTTGGCAAGCTGAGTGGGACAATGGTGAGACGGGCAGATCGGTCTACAGCATTATACCGAAAATATCTAACAAACAGCTGCACTGGTCCAGAGAATGCATCCAATTCGCCACTGGCCATGGGCCCTTCCCCAGCTACCTCAAGAGATTCGGTCTCCACTCTACAGACTACTGCGGATGTGGGGAAATAGGAAATCCCCTTCACTATGCAACGAGATGTCCACTCACTTTATCTTATCACCACAAGGAACCAAGCCCACAATTCATAGTCCATTGGTGGAAGAGCGCCCTATCCAGAAAACTCTCAAGACGAAATATAGATAACTTAATCACATTCTTGGCGACTAACGAAGACCTAATTAAAAGTCAAAATACAACACCGTCACATACTCCTGCCTAGAAATAGATACTCCCAAAGATTCACCTCCAAGAACCAGAAGTCCGAAGAATTCCCAGTTGAGCAGCAGAGCACACCAACTTAAAAACATCAACCAGCCACCACCAATTCTTCCGTAATTCATTCGAAAAATTCACCCTTCACATCACCGCCAACCCTTGAGTAACAATTCCAGCGATCCCTCAGTATAAATATCAAGAGAGAACAAAAACCAGTCCCACGATTTTTAGGATGGTCGCGACAATTTTCATCATATAACCGGTTGTGTTACATTATTCAATTCTTCTTCTTCGTCGCATCGAACAACACTAACAGCCCCGAATCATGAAGCTCCAACTGTATGAAAAAATGTAACTAAATGAAACATTCAACCCTTTCACTGCACTCAAATTTGATAACTCCCCTTGTAAATTTCTATTATAATACTCGGATTGTAATCCTCACTGTGTTTTTTATTCTTCTTTGTTCATGTAATTATGTTCCCTTTCAAGTGTATTTATATTCTAATGTTGTAATTTTTTTTTTTTAATTTTTTTTTTTTTTTTTTTTTGGCTTTTTCAATAAAGTTTCACACATACTCATCCAACCGACAGGGTGCCTTTTAGGCGCCGAGTTCGGGGGTATGCTGTGGTGTTATGTATATGCGACCCCATTTTCTATAGAAAAGAAATGTCTCGTTTCTGTATGTCCCACCCTTAAAGTTCGATCCGTGATTTTATAATCACCCTGCATGCAAACCATCCCAATCGACGTGAGCGAAGTAGTTTAGTTTAGTTATATTAACGTCCCGTTTTGAAGCAACACGAGGACTATTTTGAAGGGGGACCTCGAATTTTGAATTCTCGGCAGATGACGAGGACGACACACGAACTTTCACTCATCTCCAACCTTCCTCATCACACCCTCGACATGAATAAAACGCATGTAGACGTTATGCACTTGATTAACGTAATTAAAAGCTTTTCGAGATTCAATTTAAGGTACGGGATTTATTAAAACCAGTCATTCTTAATACACTGCCAGCACAGCAAAAATGTTCATAGAGTGTCGGAAATCTCACATACCTTCTGTAGATCACTACATCGAATATTGATAGAGTGTCGGAAATTTCATATGCCTTTTGTAGATCACTACATCGGATAGAGTGTCGGAAATTTCACAAGCTTGCTGTAGATTAGCTTGTAGATTTCGGGAATCAGATGAACACTCTAAATTTTTCTTGTTTAATATCAAACTTGAACATTCGACCCACTATATTGGCAGTTCTTTATTGAACTTAAATGTCCAAATTCAGCTAACTTTTCCTATTAAAATACTAAGTTTTTCTTGAGAGTTGGTGTTTTTCTCTCAAAATGTTAAAACTACTGCTTTGTGTTTTAGACAGAACGCCTCCCTGTGCCCCTGCATCTAGTAACTATTACAGCTATCTTACAGTTTGAGTGGGCACAGAGCTGAAAAGACATACCAGACCCCCATGAAGCCTGACATCGAAAAAAAATAAAAAAAAAACTATTTCATATTCATATAAAAAAAAAGTTGGATTTTTTAACAGAACATATAAAATTAAAATGTCTAATAGTTTTTTTACGCACTGCATGGAATTTAATGATCCATTCCCATGCACTGGAGAACCGCCAATTTGCTTGCGTGTTACGCTTACAAGAAAAACACCCGGCTTTGTAAATGAACACGGATTGTTTAACTGTATGGTAAATATCGTTAATTTTTGTATTTGTATGTGTCAATCTTAAAGCAGCGGTGGGCATTTTCGAAAAACGAAAACGATCTATTCATTTAAAAAAAGTTGAAAAAATAGTTAAGTAATGGACTCAACAATTGAATCAAGTATGTTATTTTCCCAATCATCTGCAATTGATACTCGAAATGACCTTCATTTTGGAATTGATTCGTTTGATACAGCAAATATCTGTTCCTGAAAGAAGCATAGTTTTCAACAGTTGTTTCTGATGGTGTCAAAGCGGTCTTGGAACACTTGAGGTAGAAGCCTGGCTATATATGGGGGTAGGTTATCTTACTCGAGAATTTTCAGGGGAAGCTCACCCAAATTTATGTTTCAATTGGGGGAAAATCAAAAAAGCCTCCAGTAGCCGGTTTAAACACAGCATGAAATTCGTTGCTAAAGCATATGCCATTCTACCAGTTTTTAAATAATCCTGGTTAATAGCACGGTGGAGGAAAGAATCCGTGACCTTCTTCCAGTCATTCACATTCCGTTGCCATGCCTTGCCTTGCCTTAACACATAAGTCACTGGTGGGCAACAGATGCTGTTAGTGATAGGGCTAACAAGTGCTTCTGTTTTAATTGGTTTGTGTAAATAATTTAATCTGGTACTTGCACGTTATAGCGGACACCGAGATTGAATCGCCAAGCAACCGAGATTTATCGCCAAGATGAAAGACGGTTTGGCGATGTGAGAACATTTGTTTTGGGTGTATGGTGAGCCTTTTATCGGTCTCTTGCACACGCTTTGCCTGAGGCATCTGAAGTGAGTACCGGGAAAATTTTTTAAATTTGAAAAAACATCAGCGACTTTGCTTTCATCAAAGCGGGAACTTAGTAACTACACTTGTTCATTGAATGTTGGGAATCTACGTTTCTTAAAATTCCAAAATGAGCTCCCACCTCAAAACGTTCCTTCGTGAGAAAGCCAACAAGAGCGGAGAGCATGGCAATCCTAAACAAATCCGTTTAGAAATTATCAGATTTGTAGAACACTAAACCTATGAGCTTGGCGAAATCCGAAGGTCGCCAAGTAAGCTCGGTGGCCGCTTTGACAAATAAGTACCTTTAATCATTTGTTTTTAACCAATTACCTACCGAATGCACTTAAAACTATTGAAAGTGGATATTTTTTGGTGTTATATATATTTATTTATTTAAAGAAAAGCACACTACAGAGAACTCCATTTACAGAGTGCTATGAACAAGAAACACACAAAGAACAAATAACCACAACAAGTAAATAAAAAAAATGTGCTAAAAAATAAAAAGTTGAACATAGAGAATACACAAAATCATAAAAATTTTGCAAACGCATATATAATTAAGAACGAAAACACATCATCACAAAAACATTAAAACACACTATGATTCTAGAAGTCGTATTTTTTTTAAAAAAATTAAAAGAACATTTCCAAAAGGCAAGGTTTAAAAAGTCAAAACACGCAAGCACCAAATCCTCTAAAAACACACCAGGAGTTTAAAAATTTAAAGATGTAAGTACGTACATGAGATAAAAATAAATTGGAACACGGCGCCAAAAACAGAGTACAAAAATTAAAACCTATAAAAAACATTAAAAAAATGGTCGATTACATAAGAACACGGAAAATCAAAACGCATAAAAATCTAAAAAGTTGTAAAAAGGCAAAATAAAACACATCATGTATTTAAAAACTGCAAACATTTCGATTTAAACGCACCAAGAGATATTAAAAATGTGAAGTTTATCGGAGAACTTGTTAAAAATTTTATAAAATTTATATAACGAGAACCTATTAATATAATTAAATTTTGACTATACATTTGGAAAGGTACTTTGGATCCTTAAAAATCTGGCGGGCACAGCGATATCTATAGAGCTTAGTATATCATTGCAATCGATTCAACCATTAATAACTTTATAAAAGAAAGGAACGCAAGAAACATCTTGTCTTTAACACAAAGTAGGCATATTAAAGATAGTACGTAAAAGTGAAGAAGATACATCCTGCAAGTAAAATCCATTTTTTTGCAAAGTAAATATCTCAATAAGTTGTTTAGTATTCGATCAAATAATTTCAATTTTGTTTCGATAATTGGCGGTTTAAAAAAAATGCCGCTAAAACCGTTTTCAAAAACCAACGAGTGTGATTTCCCCTAGACTTTCTCATATACTCCCTAACAAAGGTGTCATCCCCGACTTCCCCGCATAAAAATTGCTGATATTTGAGAAGGTCCGAAGCACCATGAGTACTCAGATTATTTACATCATCCTCGTAGACCGCGGCAACACGAAAGGGGCTACAATATAAACGGGAGTAAAATACGACACGCGGCAGTAAAATGTGTCAACAATTGTGTAGCGGGAGACGATACACAATATGGAGCGGTTTTTTTTCGCGTCATAGCGTGGTGAAGAAAACCGAATATGCAATTTGAACGAATTTTTTTCAACCGATTGAAACCAAAATTGGACACAGATCAACAATTAGGGTTAGAAGACCGCATACAAATTTTTATTTATCTGAGTCATTGCGTTTATCTTGTTCACATCCATGAGATTATGCGGACTGACAGAGAGTCAAAGCGTTGACGGATTTGGTCCAAAAT
>BGPR01027550.1:2111-20640 GCA_013235015.1 Araneus ventricosus
CACGTCACATGCAAATGGTTTTTCTTTCGTATGCGTACGTAAATGTATTTTTAAAGTCGACTTATCAGAAAATGATTTAAAGCAGATGTCACATACACAGGGTCTCTCTTTCGCATGGTTACGCAAATGTGTTTTAAAACTCGAAATTTGAGAAAATCCTTTATTATACACATCACATGCAAACGGTTTCTGTTTCGTACGAGTCAGTATATGTGCCTTTAAATTTTGCCGTTGAGAAAACACTCGACTACATGTGTCGAAGATGTATTGCTTCGCCATTATGTATTAAGAAATTCGTTTTCAAAAAATTCTAGTTGAATAGTCACAAGCAAATACAACTTCCCTTCCAGTTTCAGTTGGCAAACGATATTTTAAAGCTTTATTTAAAGTTAATCCTTGCTTTTTTTTAGCATCTTCCTTTGTGATAATCTTAAGAGGAGCCTGAACTTGTTTTAAACAATAAAAAATAGAATCTTTTTTAAATACACATCGACTGGAATATTTGTTATCTCCTATGTCATGTAACAGGATTCCATAGGAGATATGTCGAAAATTACAGTTTACACTTGGTGATCTTGGAAAGGTGTCACCTTTTTATCGTTGTGACTTTCTGTCAGAAAGATGTGATGAATCTGCAGTCGCTCTCACTGGCAAGGCGCACTTGAAAATAACTCCATTCATCAGGGTTCTTCACAGTGCAACTTCGAAATCTAAATTTTAAAAAAATATATAAATTTAATTTTACACTCAGAGCTACCAAAAATAATCAAATTCATCCAATGATTGAAACAGATCTATAACGCTCTAAAGTAATGAGATTAACTGTCACAGACAGAGCGATTAGAAAAGAATGCCCCATGTTTGAAAGGCTATACCTCCGCAACAAAACAACTAACAGCTCATTTCCATAAATCATTTTAAGGGGCGTTCATTCTGAAGTTTTATATGATTGGCGAAATACACTAGTCACAATACGACCTATACAAAAATCAAGAACAGCAACAAAAAACATGGTTACTCGGTTTGAATCAATAAGACTCTTAAAAAATATTAGAAATGTTTTATTTTTCTAGATTTTTTTAAAGTATGTTTCTAACTATAGAATGGTTCTCTGTCAAAGATTTTTTACACTTTTAATTATGAAAAACACGTAGTGTTCCTTATTTATGTTATACAGTATACTCTCCATTATCCGTGCTCATTCCGGACTCACAAAAAAATTTAAAGAGAAACATTTTCACGCTTATCATGTATGTAAGTGACGTTCATGAATCTCTCCGATCGATTCATTCCTTGGTACTAATGAGCCGCGACAGCGGAGGCTAAAGAATAGTTTTTTTTCTTTCTTCCTCCATGGTTCAACCCCTAATTTTCCGAGAAACGAATCATCCACTTCCTGCTAGCTCATTCTCGTACAAACATGCTTCTCCCTGACACTCATTCTTTAACTTCTTCGTCGTCTTTCACTTTTGCATGTGTTCCTTTAGTTTTTGCGTCTTGTTTATCGTCAGTTAGGAGCGTGAAATTATTTACTGGTAAAAATGGGTGGTGTGAAACGGAACGTTTTAAATTATAAACAAAAATTAGAAATCCTTCAAAAACTTGATAATGGAGAATCAGCTAGTACTGATACAGAAGATGTACTAAATGAGGGAAATACAATTCCTTGTTCTCCTGCTCTACAATCTGTGGAAGCTTTATTAGATTATATTGGACAAAGAGGATTTGATTACAGTGACATTACTGCAGTTCGTAAAATATGTGTCGATATACGACAAGAGATGAACAAACAGCAGAAGCAAAGACGCATTACAGATTTTTTAAAGCAGTAAATGTTAAAAGGAAAATTCCTAGTTGGATGTTATACAGCATGCAAATGTAAGTAATTTTTATATTTTTGTACTGTTGTTGATTTTTTCTTTAATAAAAAGGAGTTTTCGGATTATCCGCGTTTTTTAATTGTCCGTGCGATACCTCCCGGTGATTAAACCGGATAATCGGGAGTGCACTGTATTACTATTTTTTGAATTTGCAATAAGTTTAAGCTATGTTGCCGTCAAAGCACTTTCTTTTTAAATTGAAGCTTTTACTTCAAAGACTGTACAATTTTTGAAAATATTCCTCGAATGCAATACCTCTTGTAATAATATATCTTTCAATCTTTTAAGTGGGCTTCTGCAAAATCTTTCTGTGCACACTCATGACAATTACTATTCTCTTTTTAAGCGTTTTCTATACCTAAAACGGCTTTTCTTTAAATCGTCCAATGTATATAACCCCCTACGTTGACATGAGCATAATGTTTTTAACATAATTTATGCGGCTTCTGAGTTGTATCTATATTTATAGTCCTTGGAATGGGATAATTAGAATTCTGGATTACAACTTTGAAGAATAACTTACTATTTGGATCACAAATACACTAAAAAAATAATATCCCTTTACCTACGAAAGACCCTCCTAATTTTTCTATTAATCCTGAACTTATCAAAATCTGGCATGTTTTGAATATAATACAGTAAAACCTGTACTAAACAGAATCTAAAGGGACTAGAAAAATTTTCCGTTTTAGACAGGATTCTGTTTCATACAGGGATCATTGGTTTATGATGATTTAAAATGTATCTAATCAGTATTTAAATTAAATCGATTGTAATAAAAAAGATAACCTAAGGTTAACAAAATACCATAAATATTACGATAATTACGTTTTAATAAGTGTCACATTTAAAAATTAAGATTTAGTGAAATTTTAAAATTACACAATAACAATAAAAATTATGAAACACATAAAAGTTAGATGTTTATATGTATTTTATTTTAATAATATTGCTTTTGGACACTAAACAGAAATAAATATCATAGTGATTACTTACTCTAAACAATTTATTATCCTTACTCAAAAGCTACAAATTTAAGAAAAATAAATTTATTTGCTAAATCTACATTTTAAAATAATCCAGCATTGCTTTCTGTACATACCTTTTTATGAATAATTCTTCGCTCCGTTAATATTCTCGTATTCTTCAAAAGTTCAAGCATTTCAGCATCTGCCTGACTTATGGCAAACTTTTCAAGTTCAGGTACTGTATCTAAAAAGGATCCATATGATTTAATGGAGAGTTGTTCTTCATCAGAAATGTTTTCATTTATATTACATTCATCATCATCACTGCTATATTTGTTCATATGCCTTTGAATTATATCATTCCCATTATCAATAGGAACCTCTGTTAAAATATCATCGTCGATTGATATGAATTCTTTTGTACTCATATCGGAAACTTGACCGTTATTCAACAAAATCTGCAGATTCTTGCATCTATATCTTCGGATGATGGCTAATTTTCAATGCAAACATTTTCAGGTAAATACGCCTCAACATTTTTTTTTTTTACTGAAGGATATAAAAAATAATTTTTGGAAAACGCGCAAGTTTTTTTCCCATTGGAACACATTTTCTAATAATGAAATATTGTGAACTGTTCTTTGAAATTCTGTCCGTTTGCACATTAGACAGGTTCCGTTTTATGGAGGGAATGTAATATGGATCTTTCTATATTTTTCGAAGGGACCAATTATTTTTCCGCTTAAGACAGAATTCCGTTTCTTACAGTGTCCGTTTAAACAGGTTTTACTGTGCGTATGATTTAATTCAATTTGAAAGGTTCTGTTTTCATGCTTTAACATTTTGATAGCTTCGGCGGATAAATATCCTTTCCCTCCTTAACCTTTTACTCAACTTCTTTAAATGTCATAAATAAGCACTTTTCATGAAAAAAATGGTGAGTAGCTCCAGAATATAAATAAAGGTTTATAACCGAAATCTTCCTCGGAAATTTGCATGCACCATCCACAAGAAATATTTGACTCTTGGCTCTAATATTCTCTCTCCCACATGAAGAACATCCAGAACCATGACCAGAAACGTATTTTAGTTCAAAGTACAGTAAAAGCTTAACTAACCGGCATGCTCGGGAAACGCCTATTTCCGGATACCTGAAAAGTCCGGATAGTTGAGTGTGACGGGAAAAATTGGGGCCCTCTTTTTTAGATTTTTTTCGGCCACATAATTTGCTTTTGTCATTTTGAAATGCACATTTGATATAATTTGTAAGAATAGTTCTGTATCTTCCATAGCATTATATTTACAAAACATATTATGAAGATTTTAATTTAACATTGATGATAAAAAAAAAAGTATAATATGTAGCCGAATTTTTTTCGTTAATATATACATTGTAAAAATATAAAAATAGCCGACGAAACAAAAAAAATATTCTACTCAGCAAGCATAATAAAACTCTTTTAAGTGATCATAAACAAATCTCAGATTTAATATCAAAACTAATTATCTTTTAAAAAATCGCAAGGGTTATCGCGCAATACGCGCGCCTCCAATCCTGCCGCACGTGGTATTACCTAATCGGAATCAACATCTGCCGGTATTCGGAGAGTAAATAAAATAAAGGAAAAGAGATTTAGCAATCTGGAGTAACACCACATGAGTTTTTTTTTTTGTTCTCACTTTTGCTTTTGAACCCTCCCCCCCCCCATAAAACAAGTCTGTGTACGTCCACAGTACTGTATATTGCTTTTTTCCCCTTCTACGCCCCTCCGTGCAGAGCAGACGTTGCATTCTAGAAAAAAATTGTCCGCGTGAATGGAACGGCACGCGCATGCTAAATTTTGGTGCCCGGATTTAAATTTTTTAGAAAAACTCATTTTCTAATTTTTCTGGTTAGTTGAGCTTTCCGGATACTTGAATGCCGGATAATCGAAAATTTACTGTAGATTCAAATATCGAACAATTCAAAATATTCAAGAAGTATACGCTAGATTATTTAAATTAATAGTCTTAAATACTAGTTCTAATTTCCTTAGCATCCTCCAAACTATACTTTTTTAATTCCACGTAACAAAACATATCTAAAGGCGGGTATACACTGGCGAGCAGAAACCAAATAGAATCGTTTGTGAACAGATGCTCGCAAGTGTAGACGGGTTATTTTATTCGCCGCGAACGGTCAGGGTGCAGCTGGCGGTGAGCCAAAAATTGTCAGCTTATCGAAGAATTCAAAGAGATTCGCTATTCTAGTTGGTACGGGTTAATGTGCTATTCGCTGGGCCCCGCGAATCTACTTCGAACTTGAATTCATATTTAGATAGGCGTGTGCTTCTTGACTTTTTTCTTTGCCTTTTCTCTTGTAATTATGGAGTGGACAGAACTAAAAATATTAATACGTATTAATAGAATACAGAGATTAGCCTTTTCTCTCGTATCCGAACCTCAAGGACCGTTGTAGAAAAAACTTAAAAGAAGTTGAGGAAATAAAAGTGTCGGTGGTCCAGTGTAAAAAAAAGATTATATTCTTGCTTCCACCGGCGCGAAAAACAGAGACTAAAGAATTCCATGGAAAAATGAAAATATAAGTTATAAAATATAAAGAATACAAATATTATATATTTTTTAAACAATTTTAGTTTTTTTATTCTTGACAACAATTTTTTTACAACATTAGCTTTATATTTCAATTCCCATCATTTCAATTGCTAGTCATCTTGGTTACGTTACTAATTAATAATACAGTGAAACCTCTTCGAACGGCCACCCCTCTTAACGGCCAATTTTCCGTGGCACGGTTTTTTTGGCCCATAGACCTAATGTTAAAATAACCCCTCTGAACGGCCGCCGGGTGGGTTCGCCCATCCCATTTGACAAACGCATCGGTTAGAGATTTACTTTTTAAACTGAAAAACGAACTTGAAAAAATGGAATTTCCGAGAAGGGTAAAAACTTAAAACAGTCACAAATTGTATCCTTTCTTTCAAAAAATGTAAAAAAATCATTAAATAAAGTACTATTTTCTCTTTGGTTAAGTCTCAAACTTCATTTTAAATAAGAAATATGTGTCAGACTTGTTTATATTATGTATTATAGCAATTATCTTGTAATTGTAACGAAAACCCTTCAGAGCGGCCAATTTTTCTCGGAACGGAGGAGTGGCTGCTCAGAGAGGTTTCACTGTACATATTTATTGAATATTATATAAAAATTTAAATTAATACCAAAAAGAACGAACTTTTTCTGTGCTTGCTTTTGAGATAGAACATTTTAATATTAAAAATTTTGAACAAAATAGCTACGCATGGTGAAATTTTCCTTAATCAAAATGTCTAACACCAAAGAGACCTGAATTACAATGATTGTGGAATTAAAATGAAACTTAAAATATATAATTAGAAAGCAAAACGAAATTAAATGTTTTCGTTTTTGCAATTGTTATTTAATTTGGTTAAGTTACTAATTTGGAGCGCATTTGTACTTCAAATGTCAGGTTTGTCGTTTTTGGAAAAAGGAATAATTTGCCTAAAAGGAATAATTTTTTTCAACTCTTCTTTTGAATATTTTTTATATTAAGTGTTTTCAACTAAATGTCTACGCATAGCCAAATTTCCACGTTTTCTTAACCTAAATATCTAAAATCAAGGAGACCCAAATTATGATGGTTGCGAAAATTGATATGAAAGTTAAAATTTAAAATTAGAAGGCAAAAGGAAAATAAATACTTCCTTTACTGCAAATGTTATTCACCTTTGTAAAGTTATAAATGCGAAATGCATCACTATTTAATATTTTACCTTTGTTGTTTGATAAGATTAAAAAACATAAATTCGAAATAATTGTAATATTAAGTGTTTTTAACTAAATGTCTACGGGCATGGCCAAATTATAAATTCATCTAAATTAAAATATCTAAAGTTTAGTTACATTAACGTTCAGTTCTGAAGAAATACGAGTTCTATGGCGATGAACCTTGTCATTTTGAACCGTGGTCAGATGACAAGGATGGCACCTTAGTTGGCACCCTCTCCAAGCTTCCACACCACACCAGCGGGAGGACATTTGGCCACTGCGTGGCGTGCAATGGGCGCCATACACGGAGGATCTTCTGGAGAATCGGGTTTCGAGTCTGGAGCCCTCCGGCCGCGAAACTGAAACCTTACCGCTAGGCCACTGCGGCCGTTTAGAATGGCTAAAAGAAAAGAACCGGAAGCATAATAATGGCGAAATTAAAAGGAAGCATTAATCGGTAATTAGAAAGTAAAACGAAAATAATTTTTTCCAATCACGTAAAAAGAATCAGTTTGAAGTTGGTGCAACAAAGTATTTCACTTCACAAAACTTATCAAATAAAGTAAACCACTTCACTGAATGAGGTTTTAGTTGAGGAACATTTAAAAAAGTGTGTAATATTAAAACTGTGTAAGTGAAATTCTACTTTGAAGTTTATGTATTAAAGAAAGCAAACTTTGTTAACCACGGCTTTATAATAGAAAAATGTTTACATGATTAAGCGATTTGATGACACGATTAGATTGAATTTTAAAACAATTAAAAGTATTGTTGTAAATCATAAAAAAATATTGTTTTAAAAAAATTGTTAAAAGCAAAGGGAAAATAGTGTGACAATTAACACTTTGGAAGCGGGACTCGTAAAAATACGATTTGTTTTGTTTTTGGACTAACCCAACGTGAAGTTCTTTATTTAAAAATTGGATTTCGGAAGGTGAGAGTGAGGTAAAACCGGATACCTTGATTCTGGCGCTATTAATTCTCTTCTCTAGAGGACAGATTCAGAATTATGTTCTACTAGTCAAAAAGAAAGAATGGTCATAGAGGCTGTGTTGTTGCTATTGAATTCACTGCGGCTGTGAAGATGTTTTTGTTTTAGCGGGAACTGTTAAGAGTTTTTGCATAGCTTATAAAGAATCACTTTTGTTGTGACTATTCCTTTTTTTTTTTTCTAGACTGAATTCTTTAATGAAAAATTCAACACAAAAATGGTATTAGGTGTTTTTTCAGAGAGAAAAGGAAGGAAAAAGGATATAATTCTTAACAGCTTATTAAAAAAAAGAAAGAAACAGGCGTGTCTGTAATTTTGGTATTGAATAAAATTTCTATCTCAGCAAATATGTTACGAACGTTTTAATGTTAAATAATATTTAGAACAACGCAGCGCATTGAATTTGGATATTAGCTAAATAACGTCTAAAATAAGAACAGTACATTTTTGAAATTTTTAAAACTGTTTGAAAACTCAACCATCTATTATGAGTCTGAAAATTTTATTCATGTTAATGGATTTTTTACTATTAGTGATTTATTATGAGAATAACAACTTTTTATTTATTTATAATCAAGCTGAAAAATATTATAAAACATTTTTGTTAAATCGTAGTTGATATAGAGTAAAGCACCGTTTATACGTCTTTCAAGGGACTGACGAAAAACGGCGAATAAATGAAAAGACGTATAATCGGAATGAATTAAAATGCATACGAATGCATCGGGACTGTGATGAAACGACCTATAAATGTAATCGACGTATAAATGAGACCATATCTTTCTGCATGGGAAGAACAGAATTTCTTCTTCGCAAATCCGTTTATGGAGTTGTTTGGAATTTTTTTCACTTAAATTTTGGTTTTGTAATAGAGTATTGTATATATTGTAATCTAGTAGGATTCCTTTTCATAAAAGATAGAAATTTCCTAATGATAAAAAGCGAGGAAATAAGTACTCTAATTAATTTTTCGAATTTGTCCTTTTTTGACATTAATTTTAAGAAGGTTTGCTATTTTGAACTTACAACCCTGATTACTAAACAGAGTGGCCTACTCAAATTGGAGAGTGCTATCTGGACTGTATTTAACTACAATTACTTGTTTAATACATTGTACAAGTAAATATCTCCGTTATGGTTTTTTTTTTAAAAATTGATGTATATATATATATATATATATATATGTATGTAAAATATGATGTTGCCTACTCAATGAATTCAAGCGTAAATTCAATAATTCTCTAAATTAATCGCATTTTATTTATTGTTTTTCATGATTTTTTTTTCTTCCTGATGAGTTGAACGCTCTTCCAAAGACATCCCCCCCATTAAGAATCCTTCCTCTATCACTGAGTTGATGATTAATGGGTTCAAAGTCTACGTTGTTCGCGCAATCCGATGGAACGAGATGCATTCGTAATGAGAATAATTTATTCCAATACCCTGGAGACTAAACAAAATCTTCGCATTTCGACTCGAAACGTATACAAAAATGGTCCAAGTCATAAATTTTCAACACCGCCTCCCCTCTAGTCCTTTCAAAAAAACCCTCCGTTATCGCTGATTGACGGCGATGATTGACAGAGTCCAAGCCCGTTCGTCCATTTCTATGGAACGCAATCTGTTTGTCTTAAAAAATTTCCTCAAACACGCAGCGAAATCGTAAACTAACTGTTTTAATCATGTTCGGTTCGCCAAGTGTATACGCACCTTAAGACAAGCAAAGTTCTGAAAAATTTAGTTGTAAACTTTTTTTGTTATGAGGAGAGATCAAAACTTGTTTTTAATAATTCCGACTTAACAAAGTAGTTCATTGAAATTTGGCGAATTTCTTGGCATATTTTATTAGCATTCTAGTATATTAACTAATTTATGTAATAAAACTATTTTGATTACCCTGCTACTTTAGGAATTACATCTTTTTTCATAACAATAAATTCTATAAATTGCTGAAACTACTTCTGAATTTGCAGGAGTTTACTGTAATTTCAAGTAATTTTCTCCTTACAGTAATTTATTCCAAATGATAAATCACAGCATATCCACGTTTTTTATTGCAGCTTTGTTCATTAACGCATTTAAATTGTAAACCATTTGAAGCTGAATGAAAAAATTAATCACTACCTCTCTAGAAGCATTTAAATATTTATAATTTAATTTTAAGGTTATATTTTGCTCGGTTTTTTAAAAAATAGACAAAAACTAAGAACACAAATCTAAATACGAAGACGACCCCTTACATGAAAAAAATATTATATACACTTAATAGAGGACACATTTCTATGGCGGCAGGCATTTACAGTTTTATTGTTCGATAATTAAGTGTCGGAATAAAGAGCAGCGTTCGTATACTTTTTTCACGAAATGTACAATGTCCAACAGCTACCATCACAGCACTTCCAGCTGCTAATCGATTTCTGTTGTATTTCGCTGCTAATATTTTGTCCAATACAAAGCAGACATGTTAAGCGAATTTATAGAGCTAAAATCATTGTTATAGACAGGTGCATCTAAATAGTGATTATTGTTGTAGGGACGCTCAGAATATATTGAGTAACAAAAACCAAAGAAAACATCGTTATAGGCAGGTATATCGTTATACACATGTTTCTCTGTATAATGTTCTCTATGAATGCTGGGTCAAAGCAGAAGTTCATCTTGCACATGGGTCTTTCATAAAATATATAATAGAATTTCATACATGCTATTAATTATTTAATATTATGCTTAAAAGATATGGGTTGGAATAAATGTCAATAAACTTCAGCTAGGTAAATGTTAATAATTACTGTTATGAAGGAGTTGGAAAAAATTCACAAATAAGGAAACATATGTTTGGATACCTGAGAATTTTTTTACAAAGCCCAGATAGATGTATAAACTGCTGATATTTTCCCAGTACTATGACAGATAATTTTTCTCTCCTTAGCATCACATAATAATATTAATTTGTCTGAAACTGCAGGGAAGAGAAATTAATGAGCAAAAAGGTACCAACATTTAAAATAAAAAGAAAAGGCATGGCAATAACCGGTATAAAAGGCATGCTACATTTGATAGAGTTAGATTAACATTTAAAAACAAAAAAGGGAGATATAATAAGAAAAATGCAAGAGCCAGAAGATTAGTAAAAAATGAGCCTATAAATGACAACCCAACATTTTCACAGTTGGATCAACCCCAGCTGTCTTTCCACTATCGCATTCCATTTCACCTGTTTTCTGTACATGCATGTTTATTTTATTTGTAGAATTTTGATGGAAAATTTATCCTTTTTAGTCTTAAAATAAGTGAAGCCTAACCATTCAGATTAGATTCCATTGTACTGATATGATATCAATAAACAATGCTTTAATTCTATCTTAATCATAAATGCTTGAAAATTCTTTCTTAGGCATGATATGATGCATACTTATTGTAATTAATTTGAAGGTATTTGACTGAAATTTAAAATATCCATTAATATTTCAGTGGAATGATGCATGTTACTTCCCAATGAATGAATTCGTAATTTGAATAAATACTTAAATTTCTGTAATATAAATAATTTTCAAACCTAAATAATTATCACGGTTCTTTAACTGCCATGACCATCCAAAAATCTGGTAAATCAATAAATCACAAGAAACATTTAAAAAAAAAATCAAATTTTAGCTTAGCAAACTCAACTGATACCTTGATTTTAAGCAGTTTCAAAATTATATTGCTTTCCTATCTGTCTATTAGATCTTAATTTAAGAGAGATTTTGAGAAACAAAGAGCAATGATGTAATAATCTCTACTAATAATAAAGGCGTGTGTGTCCGTGTGTTGACGCTCTACGGGGGAGACCGCTGGACCTATAGCTACGAAATTTCACAAAAACATACTTTGAAGGGTGGCAATATGCACTTTGGGGCCCTTTTTTTCAAATTTTAATTAATTAAAAATTAAACAAAATTCTGACGTCTTTCCTTAATAAGTTTCAAAAATATTGCAGCACAAGAATTATTTTTACACCATCTGAAAGTGCAAAAAAATACCTTTTCAATGGTAAGAATTATGCTGTACAATTCTTTTTTTGAATTTTAATGAATTTTTAAATATATTTTTAGGCATAATTTACAACAATACTTTTCATTGTTGCAATGCAATTCAAACCATTATCAATGTTTAAACAAATATTCAATTCGTTTCTCTTCCATTGTTGAAAGCTAAGAAAATATCTTACTGGATTTTATTTTCTTCTTTTATTTGATCAATTTTTCTATAAAATCGGTAGAGGAAGTCCTGAAGACAGCAAGTATATAGTGAAATAATCCAGTAAACAAAAGATTATCGTTGCTACGTTGTTGTTCTTTTTATCAGAATGTTTTAAGCCAATTAACATGTTGCTGGACGAAAAATGTGCTGAACCAATTTAATGTTGAAGCCAGATGCATATTTTATGTTAACTTAGACAAAGAACAGAAAAAGTCCAAAGCTATGAAAAGAATGCGGGTTAAATGTCTACAGCAATTTGAAGTTTAAAACTACTTTGTTAAAGGAGCCATGAATATAAAATTATGCATAAGAGATTCAGTTGAAATCTTATTTCCGACAAACAAGCTGGTCACTGAAGGTTGTTATTAATAAAAGCAATTTTAATCTTGTCAAGAAGATAAATTTATAGAAATTAAGCTTTTCCTCCCTTCATTCATGAATGGAATTTTGACTGACGGTTTAAATTTCCTTCAAGATAAAACACTAGAAAGTAGACATTTCAACTGAAAACCAAATATCTAAAAAAAATCATTCGAAACTGGTTGAAAAATAATTCTCCAATTTATTTTAATAGGTTCGCATATATACAAGAAACGTAAATAAAAAATCTAAAAGGCCATATTTTTACCAGTACTGGTATACTAATATATTTTTAGGATTTATTTGTTTTAAGAAAAGAATTCAATTAACTTATTAGATAAAATTAAATTTGATTAAGTAGGATTTAATTAACAAATCAGGACATTTTGTTATGGTTTGTGATAAGAAATTGAAATAAGTGTCCAAAACACTGGTGAGAACTTCTGCCAATCTTCTTTTCGGTGATAGGTGTTGGCACATTACAAACTTAGAATAATGATATCTAATTGATAAATAATTTGATTGATTGTACAACATTTAATTTGTTTAAATGAAATTATGTGATCAAAGTACCTATAAATAATTTTTATGATTCCTGAAGTTATTAAGAAATACGAACTCTAATTAAAGATGGCAAAATAGCTAGCCATGGGTATTTAAAAATTGATAGATTTGGTGATAAGTATATTCCTCATAAATTCTGTTATCCTAAATTAAAATATTTGCCAATATCTATGTGTATACTCGTAGATGGTAGGGAATACTTGTGAACTCATTTCATAGTTGGTATGAGCAACACAAACAAACAATGAACATGTTATGTTATGCATTTCAAAGCAAGCATCATTTGTTAAATGCACATAAATAAAACGAAAAAAAGGGGAAATGCAGGAATGAGAGGAAGTATATAGCATTATGATGTGTGTTGAACTTTTAATAATAAAAAAATGAATAGCTGAAAACTTTAAGATAAAATATAATAGTTCCTTTTCTTTAAATGGACTGATAATTTTATTGCATAAAAATTTAATTATTAAGAATTTACATCGATGAGAAGTCAGAATATTTAATTTAAAGGTCAGAGACAAATTTGTTTGGAATTTTTTTACATATAAATAAATTGCAGCACTAAAATTTAGACAATATTTTAAATCAACATGTATTTCACATAGCAGATAACTTCAATAGATATCTACCACACACAAAAGTTAGCTTTTAATTATTTTGAAATAAATAAAACAACAATAGTAGGGGAGGGGGAGGATGCACCATTCAACAATTTTTAGTATAACCTCATTTTTGTGAAAAGTATATGTTTTTTATTTCTGTATTTAGCATCATTAGTTACAATAGAATCTTAGGCAGCTACTCAGTTTGTATCCGAGTTCCTGGTCATAACTGAAAGAGGCACTTTTCAAAATGGCATGGGACACCTTTCAACAAATACATAATGACTCATTTCACTCAAATGAACATAAATTTTATTGAAATATAACAAATGTACAGAAAAATACAGTGATCTAACAAAATTTATCTGGTTTTAGGGTAAACTTAATTTTTCTTGTTTTCACTGTTTGTTCCAGTCATTTTGTGCTACTCTTAGTTTTGACTATGGCCCCATTATTCCGACAATTCATAAAATCCTTAATCAATGAATTCCAGCCATATTTTATTATCACTCCAGCTACTTGGAGTGCTTGAGCCCAGGCATTCTTAATAATCATATGCAAGCTGTCGTACTTGTTTGTAAGTAAGACCATAGTTTATATTTGAACTTTTAATAATATAATCACAAAGTATGCTTTCTTGACTGTGGTGTAGACTTGTCAATATCTATACTTGGAGCTAAAGCAGTTGGATAAAGTGTCCAATGTTATGTCATCATCAAGACCATTTTACTTTATTTTAAATCTATAAATTAACATAGAATAGGGTATTCTATATAAGTCTGTAGCTTTCCAAGAGACATGCCATCTTGAACTGCTTGCATAGCCTTTGAAATCTCCTTTTCTTCTGGCTTATTATGCTTCTTTATGCAAGTTCAAATCATCCTGTCCAAGTATTAATTAAATTAATACTTCCTTAATATGAGGGAAATATTTTAAGTGTTGAAATGTGTCCCCTGATTTTTGTTGAAAGGTGCCCAACGTGCAGCCATGAAGTTTAAAGTGTTATAACTCTCTTTAGAAAAGGAATTTCTAGTTGCTAATAGTATTGTTAGATGTAGAAAATCTTAATCTAGTGAATACATCCAACTTATCTCAATGAATATGGAGTAAAAAAAAATCAGTGATGAAAAGAAATTTCAGTTATAACTTAGCAGATTCACAAAACATATCTCATTCCATAGCAAAACAGATTGTTTGAGAAATGGTATGAAACCTTTTGTTAGAAGATGTTCTCTTCTGAAACTTGATTAACCACCTATCAGCCGATCAAATAGCATTTAGAGTGTAGAGAAATGTTAACTGTTGAAAGGTGCCCCCCCTCTTCTCTAACTAAAAACTGGAATGCTATGTAATTTGAGGTTTTAGTTTTTCACATAAAAATATTATATTTTAATATAAAAATTTTATTTTAAATTAAAATGAATTTAATATTAGAAATAAATAATTTAATAACATCAATAAGTCAGTAAAGGAAGAGAATGTTTTAAATTTAACAGGTATTTCACATATCAGATAAACTGCATCAATAGATATTTTATTTAAACACAACAAAAACTAGCTTTATTTTTAAATATTTTGAAATTAATGAAATAACAATAGTAATTAAAAACTTGAATTTTATGTCATTTCATGTTTTTCACATAAAAAAAAGGCATTTAAAAAAAAACAAAAACATTATGCTACATTAATTTGTCACCTAAAAGAGGTTGAACAAAAAAACTTCGATGAAAAAAAAAAATTGGGAGATAATATGGTATAATATAATTATGCAAGACAATGTTATGTAATAAAAAATCTACAAGTTAACATAGAATTAAAAAACAACTGGCAAAACCACATGTCAACAATCAATGGCATATTACAGTGGTGGAGAACCTTTTTGCACTGAAAGGCCTCATTAAATTTTAGAAGCTAGGCAAAAGGCCTCAGGAATAGAATCTTAAAGGTTACTTCCTGTGTAAGTATATTTTTTCAATTCAAATTCTACACAACTGGTAAGACCACAGGTTCACGAACCCCTAGTATATTATTAAACCACCAACACAAATAGAAAAATTAAGTTTGAGACCAGTTTTAAATAAATAAAAGTATACCTATATTTAATAAATAATTAGTTTCATAAATTAAAAAAAAGAAAGACCTGCAGAGAGTAAAAACTTTTCTAAAAAAATAAATTTCATCTTTTCATAATGCATTTTTAAAAATAACTTCCTAAGCTACATTTATTAAAAAATGAATTTCAGGTATCTTACTTTGTAACATGTTAAGTATAAGCAGTACTACATTTTCTTGACAAATCAAAACAAGTAAAAGTTTAAAAATACTTTTGTTCTTTAAATCCCATGGAATAAAATACAAAAAAAGGGACCAAATATCAGTAAAATAGTCTAAAACTCCTATAGATCTGCGAACACAGTAAAATGTTACCATAAATTGAGCATAATCATGTAACCTCAAAACAGTGTTAAAGGAAAAAGTGAAAAAGAAATTTATAAAATAGTAATAATTCACCTATTTAATTAGAAATCGCAGAATTCATCACCATGCATTTTTCCAACCAATAACAAGATTTTGCTTTCTTTGCACTTGCCTAAAATGATAAAAGCAAGTTATAAAATTAAATATTCATAATTTACTTATTTAATTAGCCATCACAGAATTAATCCGCATGTAATTTATCAACTGACTACACACTTTTTCTTTCCTTTTCATAGAGAATTTTAAAATATACAATAACTGATCCCAGCATTTGTTCTATGGTAGATGCTCCAGTTTTGGCCACCTTACGAGAAAATTTGAAATTGAAATTTCACAGTGGGTGACTGTTTAAAGCATATTAAATCATACTTATACTAACCTTTAGCAAATTTTATTGGCTTTCTGCTATTTATAAAATTTTTCTGAAGAAAATTTTAGATTTTGAATTATGAATTTTTAAATAAATTAACCCCATTTGCACCAGTTATGGCCACCTCTATGCACCAGTTTTGGAGATACTAATATTATACTTTTAACAGACATTTTAATGAATTTTAAGTAAAAATAAATCATTTTTATGCAATATATATTTTAGTACATTATTTTCTTTTATTTTAAATGTGATTTTTTTGAGGAATTTATAAAGATATGTAATAAAGTTTACCTAAGCTGATTTTAGCTGCAGATTTCACTTTTTTAAAAAAGAAACAGGAATGCAGAAAACAATAATTTAATTTGGTTGATAAAATACAAACTATATATTCTCGCATAATTTTTTTTTGATAAAATATGAAACAAAAAATGGGGAGAGGAATAAACTTGCATTGCAAAAGCATAGATTTTTTTTTAAATTTTACAAATCAAGAATTTGCATTATTATACTCACTAACAATATCCACAAATATTTATTTTTATAATTTTTAATTGCAACATTAATCAAATACATCAGAATCATTTTTAAAATTAGAGCAATCTATGCATATAAAAGAATATTCCTCATCACTCGAGTCTGGTTCCTCAAATTTTCTAACATAAATGTGAGGTAAACATTCAAAATGGAGATGTTTTTGACATTCCATTTTGAATGGCCTTAACTGCATTACCAACTTTAGACGGTAAAAAATTTTTTTTATGGAAATTCTACCTGCCTTCTTACTTTTAATTGGAGCCACTATGTAAAATGAAAACAAACCAAACTAAATCAGTTACTTTTATTTTACAAACAAAACTAAATCAGTTACTTTTCATTTTAGAAACAAAATTAAATCAGTTGTTTTAATTTTAGAAATAAAATTAAGTTAGTTGCTTTTATTTTAGAAACAAAACTAAATTAGTTGATTTTATTTCATCCAGATATTCTTAAATTTATGTAATAGCTAAAAACACAATAATGAAGTTATGTGGCCAAAATTGGAACATGTAGTGTTCCACTTTTGGCCACCTACATGGCCAAAACTAGCACATATAGTAAATTTAATGTACCAGTTTTGGCCACCATCCATTTAATATTAAAAATAATTACTTTTGATATGAAATCAGAATAAAAAGAAAGCTTACCTCATAAACCTTAAGGGTAATCAGTTTTATATTAATCATTTAATTCTGAGAGCTTTATGATGAAATCTGCAAATACTTGTTCCTTAACATTTGTGAGTATACAATACATGATCATGCATTTAATTTTTTTACATGTCACATGTTTGAGAAAAATGAACCAATCAGATTTAAAATAGTAAAATAAGGATTGCTTAAAGTGTTGGAATGCTTATTATTGGCTAATTTGAAATTACTGGTTAATTATTGGAAAAGCAGATCCAATATGGTCATAACTGGTGCAGTGGCCAAAACTGGAACCTACTCTTCATATTATTACATCACAAAAATAATCAAGAAAGTTGAGAGCAAATTAACTTCAGCAGAGTGCATTTAATAATTAGTTATTATTATTTTCGGTTGATTTAGTAAACCATACAAAATGATGCAGAACTGCTTGGGATCAAGTTTTGAAAAAGAAAATCAATTTATTCTGTTAGACCTAAAAAAAGCAAAGAGAGCCACTTTTTTCAATGCAATATCTGTAGCACAACCAATGGGATTGTGTATTGTTCAAGTTTGTGTGTGATGCTATAACTCAAGCCAACGTAATAAATGAAAACAAAAAGTTCAGACGAAAACAAATGCCATCAATGATAATTTACCTGGGTTGTAAACGGATCAGTGTTTTCATGCAATCAAATATGAAAACTATTTCGAATTCCAAACATTTTTTACTATTAGGACAGGGTTTTTCCCATCGGACTGCAGTTTACCGACAATTTGACTTGAATTAGAAGGGTTATGGGATTTGAAAAAACAAAGGCTGTAATCCCTTTACCGCCAATCTTAAGTTTGTTGTGAACTAGTGATGTTTCGTTCACTCCGGAACGAATCCGCAGATCCGAATCCTCAAAAGGAATGACCGGATCCGATTCCGACCAAAAGGAACGAATTCGCTAAAAGGAACGAATCCGCGGTATCGGATTCATGATGATTCCGCGGAATCGGAATTGGATTCACTCTGATTCCGCGGATTCGGAATTACTGATTCCGATTCATAATCACTGATTCGGATCCATAACTTTGGAAGAGGATTTGTTTCGTTCTGGAATGAAC
>BGPR01027551.1:0-20637 GCA_013235015.1 Araneus ventricosus
GTATGTATAATTTGGAGCATATTACCTAATGGTCATGCTCTTTTTAAGTGTAAATTTTCAAGATATTCTGTATGTTAAGTAAAAAAAAAAGCTACATACCTTATTTCTTGGGGTGTGGATGGATCTAAGAATGGTGTTAATAGATAGGATCTACATGCATATCCATTGTCTCCAACCAAATGATATTCTGGTGGGACTTCATTTTCCAGAACAGCCCTTAGGTGAGAGTTATCAAAAACTGTGCTGTCATGGGTACTGCCTGGCCAGCATGCTACTATGTCTCTAATACGCAGTGAAGCATCACTAATTGTCTGGACATTCAGAGAAAAGTAACCTTTTCTACATCGAAACACTTCTGCTAGGTCTCCACCTGGGTTGATTATGGGTATATGGGAACAGTCGATGGCTCCATAGACAGCAGGAAATCCACTGTTGCGGTAGAATTCCTGACTCACCTTCAAGAATTTAATAAACATATTTTATATAAATAATGTATATTCACTCACAGATATAAAAACATGTTTTCAAAAAATTAACTCAAGTTACAGTCGAGCACATTTAATATTAAGAGAAAACGTTTGTATTATTGAAAAAAACCCAGAAACCACATAAAAACGCATTTAACACTTTTTAGAAGGAAAATTGGTAAACATGGAGTCTACAGTTCCGACCTGCTTCTCGACAATTTTTCTTGGTGCAATTTATTTGCCATCGCCAAATACTGTTTTGGATGTGCAATACGCTTTTCATTGCTCTCTTGCGCATCTGTCACCTGAAAAGGATAGATTGAGCACACAATGCCTGCGGCATTTCAAGTGTATACAAGGCAAATTTTTTAACTTAAAAAAACATCAGCGGCTTCACTTTCAGCATAGCAGAATATTCGTAGCTTCGCTCATTCATTGAGAAACAAAACACACAGAATAACATACACAGTACTGAACCGATATTCAAACTGAAGAATTCCAAACGAAGTTTTATTGAAATTCGAATGAATCAACCAATCATATCGAGAAGATGAACAAAACAGTCCAATCGAAACGAGGCACAATATAGCTTGATGCTCAGAACACCGATGAAAAGATCAATTTCTGTGCATGCACGCATGATACTCGTTAAAAACATTATTGAACAACCAAAACAAAATGTTCTTTGGTTTACATAAGACTAAGCTTTTTAAGTTATTGGAAGCACAATTTATTGCATTTTACAGTTGTTAGAAGGAAAACTGAAAATTGTCATGTTAAGCACTAAAAAAACTCATTTTAGACAAAAGTTGCCCATAAACCCTAAATGAAGCTTGAAATTTGCACAAAGTGAATAAAAGATGTTATACTGATATTCTAAAAACCCCTTTAAGTGGCTTTGGGCTAGCAGTTTCAAAGGTGTGGATAAAAAGCATTATTGTTTATGTTCGATAACCATGTAGTGAAGGGAAGTGGCTAGGTAGAAGGCCCTCAGAAATAAAAACTTTGAGATTCCCCACATAAAGACTATGGATTGAGCTATGCTTACATAAAACTTAGTTTTTAAACTATTGGAACAACAATATATTGCATTTTGCAGTTTTTAGAAGGAAAACTGAAAATTGTCATGTTAACCACTAAAAAACTGATTTTAGACAAATTTGCCCAAAAACCCACTCTAAGGCCTGATAAACATTGTAACTGAAAGTTACTTAAAAAACACTGAGCGAAAGAAACAAAAAAAAACGTGGATGCATAAAATTATGTACGTAGCTGGGACACGAAGCAAAATCAGAAATCAACGTCACATTAAATATATATAGATATAAATAACATTTTCTTAAAAGGTACAAATAAATAAGTCAGCATACCTGTCGTAGCTCTAGTCCTGTTTGTGGCAGACGTATATAATTCGGCCGCAACGATGCAAGAGCTTTGGAGACATCGTTAATGGCTCTGGAAGCAGAAGACTGGCTTACTTTCGCTAAATCTCCCAGTACTAGCTGAAAAGATCCAGTTGCATAATATCGCAAAGCTATCAAAACTTTTTCAGTACTTGACAGAGCGTAATTTTTTTCTGATGGAGCTGAAAGCGTATCATCCAGCATTTGAATCAATGATTCGGCTGTATCTTTATTTAAACGATAACGCGATCGAAAGGATACATTATCCATACAATCCAAATCATTCGCTCTATCTGGATGCACAGATCTCTTCCTTCTTTCGATTATTTCTAAACTTTCAATATCGTCTAAATACGACAAATCGTCGTCTGCCATGTTTGTTTTGATAGAAGGTAGAAGAAAATAGCGCATGCGTAGAACGAAAATCCGTGGATTATCAATGTTAATCCTCCGATTTCTGAGGATCAGAAACAGGGTGTTAAAATAGCCGGTGATCTCGGGATTTTCGTTGGAGAATACGGATTTTCATATGATCAAGGGATTAACATTGATTCGAGGTTTAATCCGAGTGTTAAAGAGTTGGTGAATACGGGCCTTAGCGGATTTGTTCCTTCTGGTCAGAATCGGATCCGGTCGTTCCTTTTGAGGAGTCGGATCCGCGGATTCGTTCCGGTGTGAACGACACATCAGTACTACGCTCCTCCGTGCGGAGCGGACGTTGCATTCCAGAAATATATTGTCGGTGTGAATGGAACGGCGCGCGGGTGCTAAATTTTGGCGCGCGGATAGAAATGAGTTTTTCTAAAAATTTTACAATTTTTCCGGTTTGTTGAGCTTTCCGGATACTTGAATGCCGGATAATCGAGAATTTACTGTATTAACACAATTAACAATATACTTTTACTTCATTTATAATTTTGAATAATATTTTAAGAGTCTTATTGCATATATCAAAATGTTTTCCTACAACTGTTAAATGGTTCACATGAATGCAGAGTTGATGAATGAAGTATAGGAAATATCAACATAAGATACAAAGACTGAAAGACATTTAAAATCTTTAATACTGTAAAGATTTGTCAAAGCAAAGTAAGCTGAACCAATATTTCTGTAAAACACAACCATATACAGAAGAATACATTAATTTATAAAAATGTTTATTATGCATTCAAATTTCTTTATGGAAACTTATAACTTCACATATTTAGAAACAACAATGCTAAGCAATTTTTTTCCACAGAAATAACTACTTTAAATTTTAACTAAATCCCATAATGAACAATATTAGACAACTCTGCAGTATATTTAATAAATAATGGTAAATGTATAAATTTAGAAACACGCACAAAACAAAACTTTATTACAAAGACAATTTTCCTGATTCGTAACCAAGTATATAAAATACTGCTGTATGCATATCAAAAGTATTAAAAACTTATTATCATACACATGGTATTTTAGCAAATTCATAGAAAGTTTCCATTACACAAAAGAAATGATTTATACAATTTTCAAGATGCAAGAATTATGAGTATTTTAAATTTAGCTGACCAATAAGAGATTTGCATCTTTTGGAATAAAAAGCATATAGCTCATAAAACAAGAAAATGAACAATTCAGCAAATTTAATAAGTTAGAAAGAGGTAGTTATTAATAGAGAGTGCATATCAATGAGGCTGAAACTTTTTTATACTGCTGTGAATTTTTACAATGATTCAATAATATAATTTTGAATTAGATTTTAAGAGTCCTACAGCATATCAAAATATTTTTCTGCAAGTCTTTAATGGTTAACATGCATCAAAATAGCTTCTTAAAACCCAGAATGTAAAAACGAAAATACAGTATTGATGAATAAAGTGTATAAATTATTAGTATAAGCTGCATAGATTTACAGAAATTTAAATTCTTTAATACTGTAAAAAAATTTAAAAAATCATGTTAAAGCACACTTAATTTCTCTGTAAAATACAACTATATACTAAAGGATGCATTTAAACCATGTTCTTAAGGAAATTTCCAACTTCACACATTTATAAATAAATATATGAAGCACATTATTTTTTCCTACTAAAAATAACTACTATATATTGTCACAAAATCCAATAATAAACTATATACTGCATTACTCTATAGTACATTTAATAAATGAGGATCAGTAATATTAACTTGGAAACATACCACAGAACAAAGCTTTATTAAATACAAAGACAATTTTCTGGATGTCTTACAGAGTAATGAATACTGTCTCCATGCAGATCAAAAGTGTTCTAAACAAGAAGTGTTTCAAAGCATAAAAGTGTTATCAAAGAAGGAATGCACCTCGTATTTTCATAAAAAAAATCCTTTTGCAAAATATAATACTCTTTTCCATTGTATAAAACATAATTAAACATAGGGTCCATCATTGTAAAAATATGGATATTTTAAACTTATATCACCAATAAAAGATTTGCTTCTTTTAAAATAAAAATCAATATATAGAACATAAAACAAAACTGTGCAACACTGCAAATTAAATACATAAGAAAGAGGTCGAGATTAGTGATACAGAGTGGATAAATAGGATTATACGAGAATGTGTAAGCTGAAATACTTATATACTGCTGTGTATTTTTATAATTATTCAACAATATAATTTTGTATTGGATTTTAAGAGAGCTACTGCATATTGAAATGTTTTCATAACTATTTAATAGTTCAGATATATAAAAATAATTTATTAATACTCGGAACACAAAACACAATAATTCAGCATTAATGGACATGGAGATAAAATTTCAATATAAGCTGTATAACTTGATAAAGAAATCTAAAGTCTTAAATACTGCAAAAAATAATTGGTTAAACACAGTAATATGAACTAATTTCTCTGTAAAACTCAATTTTATAGAAATAAATGCATTAACTTACACAACCAAATATAAATATTTTCCTTATGGAAAATTTAATTTTTCTTTTTCCACTGAAGTAAGTGTTACATAACCTAAATCCTACAATGAAAAACATGAATAACTCTATAGCTAATGTAATAAATAAATACAACTTTTTTCTCATCAAATGAAACATAGCTTGCAAAATAAATAAAATTATGCATTTAAATTTATCAGAACAATAAGAGATTTATATTCTTAGTAGTAAAAATCATATAGGATAAATTTAAAGAACAAGAATTGATAACACTTGGAAACGCAGTACAGAAAAAAGCTTAATTAAAAATAAAGTCAATTTTCTGAATGCGTCACCAGGCACAGTTAAAAGATTCATTTTATTTATGGTAAATATGTGTAATTAAATCTACCTGAACAATAAACCGCTTGCATTCATTGGAGATTACAGCAAATAACCTAAAATTGATTGTCCATCTTTCTTTAACACATCAGTTCATTACTCATGAAATAATTATGTGTCAGCCATGATCGTTGCTAATAATCAGGGCCGGCCTTTAGCAGATTGGACCGATTGCACCAAATAGGGCCCCGCGTCTGAGGGAGTCCAAAAAAGAATGTATTCAAACTTATTCAGATTAAAATCAGGTATCTTTTTGATTTCATAACATTATCCTTAGAATTTCGTTTTCAAACCAATGTTGTACAAATTTTCTCTTGCATCTGGCTGAAACTGCTTCAAAAGTCAACAGTCGTCGCCAACTTTCTCTACTGTAATAAAGAAGTAAAAATAAAATTGTAATAGAAAAGAGAGAAGTATTGAGTTATTTTAAGGCCTTTACATGGAGAAAAACATGCGTGGCACTGACCATCAGCCTCCAGCCCTACATCAAGGGAATGCCATCGTTTTGTATAGAGGACTGGGTCGCTATATACAAATCGCTTATCACGAAATTTTTCTTAACACGAAGTAAATATTGGACCCCATATATCAAGTCTGGGAAGTAATGTTAATTCATTCCTTCAACACGAAAACGCAAAATATCGCTTGAGACGAAAAGAAAATATTCTTTGAAAGTCAAAATCCGTAGCCTCGAGTTTCTGTTTTGAAACTTCTTTGATTTCCCATTCAGCCAGGCCCCCGAAACAGGGGGCAGGAGAGACACGCCGGCTGGTGATAAGGGCAGGGAAAGATTTTATTGAGGAAGTGTTATGTGTCTGTGGGGTCCGCATGCCAGTTCTTTGCCCCCTAGCGCGGCCTGCTTCTCCGCAGCTTTGTATTCATCGTTGTGAATGGAAAATTGTTTCACGGTGGATAAAGCAAGAGTTTCTTTCTCTGAAGAATCATATTCCTACCCTTCCCACCCTTTTGTTTCTTAGTTCGGGAACGCTGAGAACGGCAAGGGACAGAATTCTCGGAACTCTACCATATACTAGCCTTGACCACTTTTCCTGCTTTGCCTGTTGATTGCTAGTTGCTTTCAGAATCGTGTAAAAATGAGTCGAAAATGTCATCTTAAAAAGTTGAAACAATAGTCAATAACTGACTTTTTAAACCTTCAGTAACAGGTAAATAAATTTATTATTTTATATGTTACATACAATGTGTTTATTTCTTCTCAAAACTTAAAACATTTATTATTTTCAGAATTCTAAAAACTGTAATAATTTGTCTTTTATTTCATAGCTTGGTAATTGCAGTCTAGATGTAGCCGCTATTTTAATGGTTAACACGAAAAATTTTAATGATCACGCCGATTTCGTGTTAACGAGGTTCGACTATATTCTTTTTATATTTTCAAATCTAAGAAAACATTTATAAATCATTCTAAATTTTTTTTCATAGTAAGAGAGGAATTTATAATTATTTAAATTCTCCCGGAATGAAATGAATCAAATTACATATATTAAAAACCTTGAGAGATACTTAAAATGTTTTAATCAATTTAATTTTATACATTAACTTTAATCATAATATATATTGCTAAAAATATTTGTTTTGTATAAAAAATTTAGTAATTTGATATAAAACCATTTGGTTCTATTTGTATACAACATAGGAACAAATATTATTAATTCAGTTTGAGGGAGTTTCTTTAAAGTTATTAGAAGTGAACATACGTTTTAATTATGCGGCAACTACTATTTATTACTGCCAATTGAATAACTCTGAAAAGTTGAACATTTCAACTTTTTCTATGTAGCACTTAATCTGGATGAGTAATATAATCCCGCCCCAACTTTACTGTAAAAATTTTCTTCTATTAGCGATTTTTTAATTCAGCCAGAAATTAGATTAGGAATAAAGTTTTAGGTACTGCGCACATACATTTAACAATGTAGCATCTCCATTCTTGATATTCTTTATATTAGCCTCTGTATAGTTATAACATTTTAAAAATTACATTATTCAAATCGTAAATTATTTCAAAAATTTTATGAACTGTCACGGTCTTAAATCGTTGACATGAACAATAATCCATCACTTAAAAAAAGTTTAGGAACTTTTTAATTTTTTTTCTCTGCTAAAAATATATATGCATTCTTAATACTAACATGCAAATACTGATAAGAATAATTGATATTGAATACTGATACAAATAATTAAGTAAGTTTATTAAAATTATTAAACTTTTTAACAATAAATTCGGGGTTATCCAAAATTGTTTTAAATTGGGCCCCGCAACTCCTAAGGCCGGCCCTGCTAATAATTGTACACTGAAAGTATAAAAATTAGCGTGTATTGTTGAAACCGGCAAATATTAGATAATCCTCTTGAAATCTAGATTTTCTCTTCCAGAATAAAAAAATGAAATATATTTCAAAGCATACTTATTGAAAAGGAAGAGCCAAAAAATAGTAATGAAAAGAAGTTTACTCCACTTTACATACAAAAAAACTACACTATCAGTCATGTTAAACACCAAAATATTCCTCAGATTGATTTTTCTCCAAAAAAAAAAATACTCTTACAAGCGAAGCAAAAATCCAAAACATTGAGCCAGAACGATTTTTAATTCTACTGCACATGCACACAATGATTCAATAATATAATTTTGAATTAGATTTTAAGAGTCCTACAGCATATCAAAATATTTTTCTGCAAGTCTTTAATGGTTCACATACATCAAAATAGTTTATGAATACCCAGACTGTTAAAACGAAAATAGAGCATTGATTAATAAAGTGTATAAAATATTGATTATAAGCTGCATATATTGAAAGTAATTAATTCTTTAATACTATAAAAAATGAGAAAGCACTCTAGTTTCTATGTAAAATGCAACCATATACCAATGAATGAATTAATTTATACTGTTTAATATGCATTCAAACAATAATTTTAAGGAAATTTCCAACTTCACACATTCATAAATAAAAATATGATTCACATTGTTTTCCCCATTGAAAATAATTACTATTCTAACAAAATCCCATAATGAACAATATTAGACAACTCTACAGTACATTTAATAAATGAGGATTAATATATTAACTTGGAAACGCACCACAGAACAAAGCTTTATTAAATACAAAGACAATTTTCTGGATGCCTTTCCGAGTAAACTGCCTCAATATAGATAAAAAGTGTTATTAGCATATTTACAAAGACGGAATACACCTGGTAATTTCAAGAAAACAATTCTTTTGCAAAATGTAAGGCTTTTCCATTATCTGTAAGACATAATTTAAGATACTGTCCATCGTGTAAAAAATATGGATATTTTAAATTTATCTAACCAATAAGAGAGTTACTTCCTTTAAAATAAAAATCAATATAGCAATACAACTAAATAGTACAACACAGCAAATTTAATAAGTAAAGAAGAGGTATTTATTAGTTATATAGAGTGACCAAGATGGAATAATGTTAGAGAATGCAGTTTTGGTAGCAAAGTTTGATAACATAATATAAAACTACTTATCATCAATTAAGACATAACTAAAAACAGCTTTAAGATATAAAAATATGAGCATTTTAAATTTATCCGAACAATCAAAGATTTGCATTCTTGTAGTAAAAATCTTATAGGAAATAAAACATCATGCATTACAATACATTAAATAAACAGGGATCAATATTTTAAACTTGGAAACACACTGCAGAAAAAAAGCTTCATTAAATATAAAGCCAATTTTCTGAATGCGTCACCAGGTACAGTAAAGACATTATACTTTTAGTCAATGCGTGTATTTAAATTTACCTGAACAATAAGCAGTCTGCTTTCTAAAACGGACAGCAATCCAGGATAGATATTAATAACATGAAATACGTTTTAAAACAAAATTTAGCGGCAAGAAGTTATTATTCTTCATTTAAAATACTAAAAATTATATTATTAGTTAGGATAAACACCAAAATATTCCTCAGATTGATTTTTTCTCCAAAAAAAATACTCTTACAAGCAATGCAAAAATACAAAACATTGAATCAGAACGATTTTTCATTCTACTGGCACATGCGCACAAACTCAGATCAAACGCGGATTTAAGAAACTCGCCAATTTTCTGCGATTGAAAAACGCGGGAAAAGGCGCCCGACAACGCGCTCTTTTGACGTGGAGAATAAGAAACCCGAGTGCTGACACCGGTGTCAGTGTCAACACCCGTTGATGAATAGCGCCGTATGACTTCTATCCTCAGGAAGTGTCCTTAACCATTCGTCTAAAGCTTATAATTCACCAAAATCATATCAGTACCGCTAACATGTATTGTTGAAGTCTAGAATTTTGTCAAAAAGGTCCGACATATTACTATAATTAATGTGTGAAACTCCAAAATTCTCAAAATGCTCTTTATATTTTTTAAAAATAAAAAAAACCCAAAATATTCATTAAATTGCGTTAATTTCTTTTAGTACGTAACGGTGAAGATAGATGGCGCCCTAAGTGCCGGCCAGATATGCTTTTGGACTCTTTCATAGTAATAAAAGCTAAATTTGTTCATTTTTGAAGAAAATAAATGCACATGAAGAGTTTTAATATTAGTTTCTCAACAGTTAAAGATTCTTTTTAATGAAAAACGGCTAAATTTTTTGAAAACCGATATTTTGTCCTGTGTGTTTAGTAATTCGGCAACCCTATGCGGATAACCTTTGAATACAACGATCAGCTCTCTTTAGAACGTGAAAGGTCTCCCCCGCCCCCGTCGCCGCAATTGAATTCTTCTGCCCAAGGTCGAAAGTAAGCCAAACAGTTCCTCCCATCGAGATCTTTTGTATCTCGATGGTTCCTCCACGGGTAGAAGTTTATTGGAGGGTTTTTTTTCTGCTATAGAGAAGAAGAGTCGTTCTCTGCAGTTTCTGCTACTGCAATTAACGAGATTTCTTTTGTAGTGCTCTTATTATATACGTTAATTAACTCCATCTATTTCGCTGTCTATACACTTGTAATTATCATCAATAATAAAGTTATTGATTGAAATAAGATGTAAAGATTTGATTAAATATAATGTATAGAAGATTATTTTTGATAGTTGTGGCTACTTATATAAATTATTTTCTTGATTGAAACTAATAATGACATCCCTTTTTCAAAGTTGAGATACAATAATGAAGGACAAATACGTGCTATTTATTGAAACTGTAAAACAATAACTTTACTATTGGGTACTAAACGCAAAAGAAAAAGAAAGAAAATATTTATCAACGAAATAAGAATTGTGCTTACAAATAAACACAGCAACAGAAACACAAAATTCTTCTCCATGCAAATAAACATTTAATAGAACTTAAAGAATGATTACAATCATACTAAAATTATCAAATACAATTTTTTAAATTTCCCATATTTTTAAATACAGTAAACATTTCTAGAATCTTTTTTTCATTTGCTAGAAAATAAAAAAAATATTTACATTTCATTTTTAATATGGGTCATTTCGTGCTGTGTTTAAAAATTAAACATACATCAATTATGTGGATACTTAAATTGTACTTATTTTTTGTGGACTCGAATGAAGCTACCAAAACTGTAGGAGAATAAGTATACTCTCTCTATTTATATATTTATAAAGAAAAGAGGACACATATGACATTTTTATGAAAAGCATCATAACCGAGCTTATTTTAATTTTACGTTTACTTGTTAGAAATCATTATTTTCATAATTTATCTAATTTCAGCGCAATACGTTTAGAATATCAAAATTTGATTACATTTTAAAATTTTGAGCCAAAAGTAGCGAAATATTATTTTTACTTTTTGTTGCTGCATGTAAACTTTTCATCCATGGAGCGATGAAATTCATTCTGATAATATTTTCTGAAGTTATCATCATAAATAATCGAAATCACAAGATAAAACGATTATCAGTGTAATAATACTGGAGTTTCGAAATTACTCTTCATCTGCTCTGTGTTATACTGTTGTTTTATATAAGATTGAGGTGCAGTTTTTAAGCTACACGAGGTCGGTTTTGGATCGGATTTCGTAATTTTAAACGTTCTATTTTAAATGTACCATTCTCCAAACTTCCACTCCACACTAACGTGAGGATATTATTTTCTGTTATAACTAGCAAGCATTGACTCTAGAAATAATCGAAATTTCAAGATAAAGTAACGTCAATGCTAGATTTCCAATTTACTCTTTGTCTACTCTCTGTTACAGCGTTGTTGTATTTTAGATTATCATCAAGTTTTTAAGCTATACGAGAGCAGTTTTGGAACATACCTCGTAATTTTAAATGATGACCAGATGACGAGAACAACTGAGCTGTCACGCCACTCTTCAAACTTCCACTCCACACTAACGAATAGTGGTCCAGTTTCGGTTTGTAGCGCGACATATATCGAAATTTCGAGGTAGGCAAATGGCTTTAATTTCTTGAGGGTCAGTAGAGAACCGCTTGGGACCCTGAAAGCCATAAATTGTTTTATGTAAACACGCAGTCTTAGGAGGGTTCACTGAGGTTAAGTTTGAGTTGGGGAGAATCTTTCCAACACTTGAGTCTCGTTTCTGTGAGACTTCGGACTTCGTTCTGTAAAGTAATAAGTTTCTCTTTATCTATCTAAGTTCAGATTTTTCATGATGTCTAATTCCAGCTCAGGTAAATGACATCATTTTTTACAGATTATTATTATTATTTTTTTTTGCGACTTTTAAAAGTCCTTTTTTACATTCTCGTATACGAAGTATACAAAGAGAAAGTATTGTAATTGTCAAAAAATTCGAACTCGAGATTTTGACGAATCACCACGTTTTAGACCTCCCTGAGTCCGAAAAACACAATTTTTTAATTATGTCTGTCTGTGAACACAATAGCTCGAAAACTATTAGAGCTACGGGGATGAAATTTGGTATGTGGTCTTTAAACATAATTTGTAGGTTTCTATCAAATTTTGGACAAAATCCGTCAAAGGGAAGTCTGTCTATCTGTATGTCCTCGGTCATGTGAACACTATAACTCAAGAACTTGAATAGCTAGATGGATAAAATTTGGTACACGGTTTTATCGTCTTGAATGTAGGTCCGTATAAAATTTTGGGCCAAATCCGTCAAAGGGTTGACTGTCTGTCGGTATGTATAATTTACTTTCCAAAAGAATCCGTCACCTCCACGCGCATGCGTACTGGAAGAAATCTTCTGTGCACGCAAAGGCTATGGAGCGATTACGTCAGTGAGACGGCAAGAGTGAAACCTAGCAGTGTGCGATAGATGCGTTTTAATCGGTACGCATCTCTTTGATTTTGATTCTTTACCTAGATATTTTTCAATCACTATAATAAAAAACCTTCCTATAGTCATTGGATTCTGGGTAACAGTAGGTTCTAATTTTTTTATCCACGCGGGGGGTGGGGAAACAGCACCTTTCTGGTTAAGTATACGAGAAAGTTTAGGGGAGAAAACTCCCGCTGGTTTCAATAAATTTTCAACTTTAAAGTGAATTTAAAAAGTTTCAACACCTTGAGACTATCTTAAATCATCTCTATACTACAGGGATTCCCAATCTTTTTCCCTCGCGTACCCCTTGATTATTCTTTTTGTTTTCGCATACCTCCTACTATCATATGCGCCCCCCCCCCCCAACCATTCATCTATGCAAAGAAGTTTTTATTGATAATGTTAAGGGCTTAGATCAGCTTAAGAGTGAAATGACTCGAATTAATAACATCTGCATAACTTATTTTTGATTTTACATTTTCTTCCGTTTTTACCATAGTTCAACGCCAAAGAAAAAGAAACCAGTTTTGTAATAATTTCGTTTTAACTTATAAGGATATTTAAAAATTGCACTTCGTAATAATCAACTATTCAATTGGTATAGTTATTAAATAGCAAGTATTCACTTGGAGAAATAAAATTCAGCAAATGTTTTAATCGCTTATGTTTCCATCATTAACAATTTTGATTCCGCGTACGCCCAACTGGCGCGTACAACCAAGGCGAAACGACATTATAACAAGAAATTGTAAGTGCGCCATTCTAGAACAACTAAAAAACAACATGCTAAAGAATTTTCAGTGTAAAAACATGTGTTTTTAATAAATTGCATCGTTTATAAGAGAAATACGTGCAATCGAAGCCTATTTAAAAGAGCCTGAAGACATTTTTTTTTTTTTTGCTTCATAGTACGGCGAAGAAAACCAAATATGCAATTTGAACGCCTTTTTATGAACCGATTGAAACAAAAATTGAGAGCGGATCTATAACTAATGTTAGCTGACCTCACACCAATTTTTGTTTATCTAAATCATAGCGTGTAGGAGTTATTGTGTTAAAAATTATGCTATTATACAGACCAACAGACAGTCAACCCTTTGACTGATTTGATCCAAAATTTGTTACGACCTACATTTCTGTTGATAAAACTGTGTACCAAATGTTATCCATCTAGCTATTTAAGTTTTAGACTTATCGTGTTCACATGAACACGGACAGACACACTTCCCGTGGACGGATTTGTAAAAAATTTGAATAGAAACCTACAAATTGTGTGTAAAGATCAAATACCAAATTTCATCCCTCTCTGTCTAACCGTTTTTGAGTTATCGTGTTCACAGATAGACATGATACCAAAATTGTGTTTATCGGACTCGGGGAGGTCTAAAACGTCGAGATTTATAAAATTCTCGAGTTCGAATTTTTTGACGATTGCAAGAATTTCTCTTTATATACTTCATAAACGAAAAAGTAAAAAAGTTTGCTTGCAAGTAAAGAATGGAATAAGGATATTAATTTAAATTTTTTATAAATGCTTTTACTGAAAATTGTAGCAGTAAAACAGTTCGTAATTTTACTTTTATAATTTTGAATTTAATTATATAATTGAAATATGTTTCTTAAACATTGAACAGTTCCTTCTGAAACAAGTGAAATCATGCACACACACAGCATGACCGTACCGAGGTGATCCTGAGCCATTGGCAGAACTGCCAAAGCTGCGCCCCCATTTGTTATATATTTCTTAATTTTTCATTCACTCCATGATCTTCTCCCCAAATAACTAACTTCCTATAATTTTTTTTCTAACAGGATTTAGAAAATTATATATCTTTTTAAGGTAGGTATAAAAAAAATGTTTTCTTGAAAAATGATACTTTAATGATGAAAAATGTTATACACAAAAAATTAACTGAATCATTGCAATAAACAAATTACAATTTGTACATATTTTCTAAGATTTTTAATTTACCCTTAATTTTTTAATCAACCACAGAAGGCTTATTCTTAAATTCTTTTTTATTTCCACAGCAGACCATAACAATCTTGTTTTAGGCGGTCATTTTCGCGCCCTCCTCTGACTGAGAGGGGATGGCGAGATTGGACCTGTAATGTCTTGGCCTAGGTGTGACCAAATAAATTCAAGCTTAGGTTGGCCTAAGTACTTTTATTAATACAGCAATAATTAATAGACACTTATCGCAGAGAAGTCTTGATTAAATATGATTATTTACAAGGTAATAAATAACATCATAGTTCTAGAACGTCAAAGTTCCATGGCAATTAGTCCCAAAAAAATTGTATTCACAGGATGGTTAGCTTCCACCTATCAATGTGCTTCCGAACCACGAGACTACCAGGAGTGCTCGCAAGTTCATGAGCCGAGAGTTCGGGGATGCCGATTCCTCGGGGTTGTCTACCAAAGTCCGAATTCAGGCGGGACTTTCAATCCGCTGATCACACAGCTCTCTTCGGTCCTCCGGAGCCTGAAACCTAGTTCGAGACTCGTAATCCGTTTCTCTCCGCCGTCCTTCCCTCGAACATCCAGTTTTTATTCACCCCTGAAGGGGTAGGTGAAGTGGTGAAGCTCCACCCACCCTTTCCTACATTGGATAATGGTACTCTCGTTGACCAACAGCTCACCTTCCTAGTCGTCAACCCCGATTATGGGAAGGTTCTTGGGTTTTCGCCACGACCGGCCTATTCAGGGATGACACCAAAGGGTACCGCTAATGTGTTCGCTGACAGTGATGGATTCCTCGGCATTGTGGCGGCTCTCTGTGTGAAGCCATTTCTATGCGCACGTCTCGTTAGCGATGTCCAGATGCAACTGTCCTGCTGTTTACCGCCAATATGAAAAGGGACGGCACTCTTTTTCTCATGGGAACGTTGCTCGTGGGAAGGAAACCTTGCAGACCCTTGGCGAGGTTGAATCTCTCCATCCCCTCGGTACGGCCCTGCTTCAAGCACTCTTTAAGTAATTACAGTTGGCATTTATTTTCAAGTGATTTTATCTTTAACGATGTACAGGATTGCACGAAGAATGGTGAGCCTTCTTTACAAAAATAAGATATTTATTTGAATATTTCCACAACACAGACATTTTACACAAAGCGTACATCGCACATTTTACATTAATTCACTGACTTCGAATTCCATCTTAATAACGTTTCTTCTTTTCCGTTGCTAGGGGACGTTAGCTGAAGACAAATATGGCGTTACCACTTTATTTTTATAACTTTTAAAAAAGAATTGATGCCAAACGATTTTTTAATTAATTTCTTTTACGGCCAAACGATTTTTGTATCTCAATAATTTCTTTTCTTCAAATATTTTAATAATTCTCTTGGAATTGATAATCCTACAAGCATATATTTTTTATTTGTTACAGATATCACAACGATTTTAACTTCCTGAATTTGGTAAGACATCGCTTCATCGCTACTATGTCTGATTATGATGATCGCTACCCTCCGGCCAGGAGGAGCCCTCATGAGGGTTACTTGCCACGCGATAAAAAGGTGACCATGAGGGATTTGCTGCGGATGATGCATGAAATTCTCGAAGAACTGAGGAAACTGAACGCCTATCATCAGAGAAAAGATTTTCATCCCCAGCATTTCTCACCACCTCGTTCACCTAAAAGAGACTATTCACGCTATGATCCTGATTTTTAAAAATAATGCATTTTTGTGTTAATTTTGCAGAAGTTTTTAATTGTACTCAAAGAAAGGTGTACCGTTTTTAAATAATTTTGCAAAATAATAAAAAAAAGCTTAACTACAAATGTGATGAATTATTTTTAAGTGAAATGCAACAGCGGACAGACATTCATCAGTCATATGTCAGCACAGTGACGAACCCCAGGCTATCACAGCCCCCCCCCCCCCCCGAGCTAGACCAAAATTCTCTATCTTATTTCAAATCACTACAGCTGTTTTTTCTTAATCTCCCTTTAAAAAAAGTGAAAACATTTCTTCCTGGTTTTTGACAGACTCGAAAGTTTTCCCACTTTTGTAGTCATTCCACTCGCATTTGCAGCGTTGACACGGTCAAAAACATGTTTTTGCTAGTTCATTTCATTGTGTTTTCGTTAAATTATCGAAAGTATTTTAGTGTTTTCTATGATTCTTATTGTCAGGTGAGTAAAGTCTGTAAAGTTAGTGTTTTGGTTTACATAAGCCATAAGATTTGACATTCGTCACGACTATACAAAACTTTTTATACCTCACCCACTTTCCACTTCTAGTCAATCACTCGTTGAAACCATCAGATCCCAGGAATGGGCCAAAGGAAGGAGACTTTTGACGAACGGGTCCTTTTCGGGCAGGATATTTTGAAGAAAGTGTCATTTGATGTGAGGAATGGGTCGCGGACCGGGTCTGTCGGATCTGGATCCGACTGCTCGTATCCGGATCTAGTGATTGACTTTGCAGATTCGAATTCGCAAGTTTTTCTTAAGTGAACGTCAAATCATAAGAATAAAAAAAAGCAAGTAAAGTTTTAGTTCGTAAAAATTTCAGTTCCTGATCATTTGGTATCTCCGTTGGAAGTGTTTTTGTGTCATTTGCTTTTTCTCCGGCGAAACGCTGCGAATTTCTTAGTAATATTTGGTAAGTACCTTTTCTATGTTGTTTCTTTATTTTAAAGTGGTTTAGTTGGTTTGATCTCATTAATATAAATTCAGTTATTGTGAAGTTTATTAGTGAAAAGAGTTTTCGAATTTTAGTTGTAATAATTATTTTGAAAAGTATATGATCATGAATTATATAACTCAATGTCAATATTGAACAGTAACTGCATTTTTATTTGTGAAAGTAATTTCTATTTGATTTTTAAATTGGAAATATAATTTTATTCAATCAAATTTTGCAATTTCTTGTGACGATTAGGAAACTTTCTCTTCGTATTCTTCGTTTACGAAAAAGTAAAAATGGTATTTTTGGACTCGGGAAGATTCATCGACATCCCGAGATTATTATTAGTATTTGATGATTACAATTCTTTTTTCTCTGAATGCGATTAAGTGAAAATGATCTTATTTAGAATAATGAAATGAAGGCCACAAAAGTGTATTTTTGTCGATTTCTAATATAGTAATACCTTTGTTTCCTTTGTGTTCGGTTATCGTCGGTTTCAGTTTTCGTCGATTTTTGTCCGCGAAAAATTTGCCTCTATTTTCGTCGGTTTGCCTCGGATTTCGTCAGAGTGACAGATCTTCTTTGGACGGCTTTCTTTTGCGATGTAGGCTGGTCTTGGTGTCAAAAGACCAAGAAGGCAAGTGGCGGCACATATGGTGGGGGATTCCCCTTCCAAACAATAATATCTGCACCTCTGAAAAAAGAATATGGCCGCCCTTCTAGGAGGGCGCCATTTTTTTTTTGACCGAATTGTAAAGGCAATTTCTCTAGACCATCTATTGATGGCAATTTCACATTATTTTTTAAGCAGATTGAAACGAATTCTGGAATGAATATTTTTATAAATTAGAGGATAGCAGCCTTTGTTGCTAAAAATCCCAAAACCTCGTATCTCTCAGAGATACAATTCAAGAATCTGCACTTCTGTCTCTCCTTCTTAGAGTACTTTTGCCGTCTTTCGTACGTCAAAAAGAGTCTTCAGAAAGGTATAAAAATGTAAATGCCGTGTTAAATGTTCATTTATTTTTTATATTAGTCTTTTATATTCATTTTATATTGAATTCTTATTGTTTTTAGTGCTAAAAATTATATTTATTCTCTATAAAGTATGTTTTTGGTATGTATTTTGGAGTATCTAGAACGAATTAATTTAATTTACATAGATTCATATGGAAATAATTGCGTTGGTTTCGGATTTCGCCGATTGTTTGCGAACACCGTTTGGTTGTTCGCCGATTGTTAAATGATTATCAACGGAAACCGAGGTATCACTGCACTATGCTATGATATTGAAAGATAAGAATACCGGTTGATTGATCGCATTATTACTGTCAATTAAACCTCTAAAAATAGCAACATTTTTAGTTCGTTACAGTGCCTAATATAAAAAATAAACATAATATAAGAATAATATCATAAATGGTAAAAAGTATTTTGTTAATACTTTTTATTAATATAAAAAGTATTTTAGTTTTATAGTTTAGTGCCTGGTTGTAATAAACAGATTAATAGATCTAAACCTTCCTAAAAAAACGTGAGTCACCTAACGTGACCATTTATTTTTTCACCCTCAAAACGGGACATCTATTAATTTTTAGGTAATATTATGTGTATTCAAGAAAACACATATTTCTTCAGTTTTTATTAATTAATGGAAAGAACTGGAATTTACGGATGAAAACACAATTTATTTGCTCTTATATTTTACTGAAGAACAAATTTTCTATTTTCTAGTATGCTGGGTGCCGACTTCAAATAAAAATGAAATTCTTGGCAGATTTTGTTAAAATTTACTTTGATAATCAACATTGCTTTAAGAGCTGCAACTTGCAACTGTGTAGTTTCTCTCGTCTACAGCTTATTTTAAAAAAAGGCCCTTTCTACGGGTACATTAACACCGACACAAAATATATGCTTTAATTATACAAAAGTGCATGTTATTGGTGTGAAAGTGAACAATTTCACCCAACGACTTTCGTGTCACTTCCTACTGTGTGATGCAGTAAAAAATTAGTGCAACCCAGCAGGATTCCGATTGACTTTAAACGTGCGAGACGTATTGCACATGTTGCATCATCGCTGCACTCTAGGCTCTATCATTGGATTTTATTCATTTTTTGCGATTTTTACTTTCTCGTATACGAAGTATATAAAGAGAAAGTATTGTAATCGTCAAGAAATTCGAACTCGAGATTTTGACGAATCTCCACGCTTTAGACCTCCCCGAGTCCGAAAAACACAATTTTGGAATTATGTCTGTCTGTCTGTGAACACGATAACTCGAAAACTATTAGAGCTACGGGGATGAAATTTGGTATGTGGTCTTGACACATAATTTGTAGGTTTCTATAAAATTTTGGACAAACTTCGTCCGTGGGAAGTCAGTCTGTCAGTATTAATGTGATAGCTCACAAACTTGAATAGCTTGATTGATGAAATTTGATACACAGTTTAATCATCAGGAATGTAGGTCCGTATTATAAAATTTTGGGCCAAATCCGTCAAAGGTTTGACTGTCTGTCGATCTGTATAATCGCATACTTGTAAAAATTATATCTCATAAGCCCTTTGGCTTAGATCAGGGGTGGCGAACCCTTATTTATCAACTTGCCATTTTTTCTAAAAAAATGTTTAATGAGGTCGTAGACGTGCCGTCAAATAATTTTGACTTCGTGATTGTTGGGAAAATAATAATACTAAATACTATCAATTCAAAACTCTTTATTTACTACAAAAAATACATTTTGCAATGTCTCAGTTACGCGTATTTCAATTTAAAGTAACATTAGTGTGACTTCTCTTGTTGCAGATTAGATGACAAAAATAACTTATATTAGGGTTGTAAGATGTTACTTTTAGCAGAATGCATGCTGAACTGGAGTCATCTGTCAAACGGTTTCTAAGCGAGTCTTTAATGTTATTCATCTCTGAAAATAATGACTCGCAAGTATAGGTAGATGAAAATATGGTTAAAATAGCACGAGCCAGCTTCTTCAAACAGTTAAATGTGTCTGGTATCGAATTCCATGTTTCCAAAATTTTGTCATTGGCATTTTTACTCATATTGCTTGTCAATCTTTCTGTTTCAATTAATTCCAACTCTTTCCTTGTTTCAATAAATTTTTGAATCCATATTGAACTAGACTGGAAATCAATCAGCTGTATTTCAAATTCTTCTATTTCCAACCAGTCGAATTGGGACAAGTTCAGTTTATCAAATGAAGTCACATCAGAGTACATAATAAACTTGAGTGTTTCCGATAATTCTTTGAACTGAGAAAATCTCTCTGAAAAATCATTGATTAAAGAATCAATTACAGAAATAAATTCTTCAGTGATTGTTTCTTCGCCTGGTTTCTCATGAAATCGTTGATATTTTTTTCAAGTTTGGAAAATACTTGTAATTTGCAATTAATACTTGTAATTCGCAATAATTGCAATTAATTCTTCCTTAATGACGTTTCCTACGCAATATCGAGCAAAAACAGCTAAACATGCAGATTTAGTGACGTCAGTGCTTTCGTCAAGACATAGCGATATAAAAGGAGCGGAGTTAATGTCAATTTTTTGTTCATC
>BGPR01027552.1:8056-20636 GCA_013235015.1 Araneus ventricosus
CTCCTTCTCCATATGAACTTTAACTATGCCAAATCTCACACTCCTCCGTGCGCGCAATGTGCTTAAAAACTGGTACAAAGTTTTTTCTTCACGTATTAATATATAGATTTTGTGATCGAATTCTTCTGACGATTACATTACTTTCTCTTTGTATACTTCACATACCAGAAAGTAAAAATGAAAATAAATCGGGAGGTGTCTACGTCGCACAGACTTATCATTCGCAGGCAGGTTTAAGAAGACCTGCGCGAGGATTTCTATATAAATCCTCGATTTCTAAATTTAATTACGTATCACCTGATTTTTGAGGCGCGGTGTCGCTCGCAGGTAGTCGGAATTTAATATTAATAAGTGTCTAATGAGTTTTCGTCATGAATATTGCTCTCTCCCCGCGAGAAGCACTTTCCGAAAGAGAGAAGATTAATGTAGCGTTAACATTCGCGGCTCTCTATTAATCAGCCGGGATTAACGGCATAATCCCCTGCAACACTCCGCCTTTGTACTTATTAATTACGCGAAATTAAATCATTAATTTTTGGGAAGTCTTATGACAGATAGTAGCATTGTGGATAGTCAGAGAGATTTATGGTTGGAAGTGATTTCTGTGAGATGAAGTAAAAAATTAAATTTTCAAACGGTTTCCTTTCGTAATTTGTGCTTACTTTGTTCTGTAGATTCCTTCTAAGAAGAATATAATGATAGTTTTCGTGACATGTCTCGGGAAAATTTTTACACAGTTCCTCCTATTATAGTCCCTGGAACTCAAATCCATCCCTCTCTTAAAAGTTTATATATCTACGTGGGTAAGTCATTAAGTAAGTCACAAAAGTTAAGAAAAAATATAATTTACCATGATAATCACTTGGAAACAATTTTATTTTTCAACATAATCTCCACCAATGTTGATGTACTTATCCCATCGTTTTATCAGTGCCCCAATTCCAGCTGCATAAAATACTTTGTGCTGCTTTCTCATCTACAGCAGGACTTCTTGTTGAACGTCGTCATCATCTGCAAAGTGTTTGCCTCCAAGATGTTGCTTTAGTGGACCAAACAGATGAAAAGTCTGATCGGTCAGTGCTACAGCATCCACCTTACACTTAGATTTAGCCCCAAGCGATTTTCATCTAACGACGACGATGACGATGAGATGATGACGACGTTCAACACGAAGTCCTACTGTGGATGAGACAGCAACCCAAAGAATTTTATGCAGCTGGAATTGTGGGGCTGATAAAACGATGAGATAAGTGCATCGACATTGGTGGAGATTAGGTTGAAAAATTAAATTGTTTCCATGCAATTATCATGGTAAATTGCATTTTTCTTGTCTTTTGTGACTTACCTAATGACTTATCCTCGTATAACGCCTCGCCCATGTTATCTTGCGAACACATAAGTGGAGTAATTTTGATTGGATTTGAACCAATAAAGAATATATTGTAAAGAGGATAAGAGTCTAGGTCAAGTATGTGAATGGGCCATACAACCTTAAACCGCGAACGCGCGCTCCTTTCACTGATTCGAGGAAGCGCGTCGTACTTCGCAGGTCCAGGGTCTTGTTTTTTTAACAAAACGCGCAGGAAATTGTATTTATGTAAAAGTAAAACCTTCTCTGCAATAATACACACTCAATAAACTATAAAAAATAGTTTTCAGAAAAATATCTGTTGGGGAGTAAATTAAAATTAAGAAGACAGATGAATTTCCCCCCTCAAGTCCTACTATTGCTTTCTAGATCTCAGTTGAATTGTTGCGATGAGACTGAAATTTGAATCCATGCACTCATGCGAAATCCGTAAAAAAAATGTCTTTTACTGGATTACTATTGTTAAAAAATTCTCCGTGTATTTTTAATAAAATTCCTTTCAATTTGATTTATTCAGTTTGCTATTTGTTAGAGATTCATTGAATGCAGATGCCAAAATAGCCCCAACAAAATAGTCCAAGACAAAATAGTCCTGACAAAATAACACAAATTCAAATACTGAATAACATTAAAAAAATTATTTTTCGTGGCTATTTTACCATGGTTATTTTGTCGGGGCAATTTTGGCAAGGTTTATTTTTTCGAGGCTGTTTTGTCGTGGCTCTTACGGCATGAGCTATTTTGACGGGTCACGATATTTGAGATATCTTAGGTCTGTCTTGTTCGAATATAATACAACGGTGGTAATAGAGATATTTGATATTATCTGATTAAAGTTTAATTTTAAACCAGCAAATGCAAAGTGCAACCCCTAAAAGGGTCTCTTATACGAAGGAAAAGCAGTTAAAGTGTAGATTGCAGGTTGAGTGGAAAACAAATTCACAACTACACTATTGCTTGAATAACAACTTTATAAGTCATACGCTGCATGAAAAATACAATGGCAAATAGGGTGCATATCAGCAACAAGCGTTTGAGCACTTCAAGGAAGTGATAAAACCACTTGCCTTTCGAATCTATATACGATTTGTATGTTTTTATTAATGCAATTGCGTTGTTGCACGATTAAAATTTTGAATTGAATTAATCCTGTGTTTTACACTAAGGGCACACGACTCTTAACTGTGAAATTCGATGCAATATATCTCTGAAACCATGCAATTCATAAACTCACTTTTTTATCTAGAAAATTATCTGTTCTTTCCTTTATAGTACTCACAATTTCAAACCTTTATATTCGTATGCATTTATTTGAGAGAGTAATAAATATGGGTATAATTTTTGGAGAAAAAATGAGATAGTCACCTTGCGTGCATGATTACTGATGAAATATTTTTCTCAACACAATATTTTGGGTATGTAAGTAATCCAAGGAGCCTGTTTAAGAAACTGAAACCTAATTTATTAACATTTAAATTTAATTTCTATTTTATATACCAATTTAAAATAACATGTTAAAAATAGTTAAAATTTCAACTTTTCTTAACCTCCGAAAAACTTCTTTGGAGAAAATATATACAAAAACTGTAGTTCAGTTTGTAGAACATAGCACAATACATATTCAGTAAACATTTTATGTAAAAATATTCAATAGTTTTGAGAGATTGTACGTGTAATACAAAAAAACACACATTTTGACATTTAGTGCTTCAACTAAACGCTTCGGTATAGCGCTTCAATTATCTTCTAACGCTTTTCCGACGTAAGAGAGTTGGAAATAACTACCAAACAAAATGCGCGTTTTATACGTTTTGTTCTTAGCATTATTGCGATCAAGGTGTCTTTTCGTACTAAATCGAAGACGCTCTACAATTTTGTGTTTGATTTTTTCCCCCGTATCTTGTACCGTTTTCGAGATAGGAAAGCTAACTCCGTTGCTTGCCGACAGGTGGCGCTGTAACTGATCTCGTCGTGTAGAATGTTGACTTTACTATACCGAGACACTAAGTTTTCGGCAATAGATGTCGCGCTTCTCAAGTTAATGTGGGGGAAGGACTTTAATGGACACCCTGTATTACTTAATATGATGGAATTTTCTATTACCGGGGCTATATTACTATAATATCTTGGTGTTTCTGGAAATGAATCCATTTATAATCAAAACTTTGAAAAGAACTTGGACAAGAATAATAACTATGATTAGTATGCATAGATATCACTAAGAAGATATAAACATTGCTTCATTGCGTGTTATTCATATTCTAAGTGAATGCCCAAGGGAGAAAATGCCGTGATTTCAGTAACGACTATTGTGTAGCAAACCGCTATTTGAAAAAAGCCGGTTGTTGTTTCAATTAAAATTGGTTCTCTATCTATTTTGTTCCTTTAACCTCTGATATAAAAAAATTTTTAACAGATATTAACCCGTCAGCACATACGTGGGGTCTTTTTGACCCCACCTTTTTTCTTTTGTTAAGAAATTCTGAGATTTTCTAAGAACTTGCCCCTGTTACTTCCTATACCTTCATGTGTAAGCTAGAAGAAAAAAGATAAGAGCAGCAATAACGTTGAAACGGGGTTTTCTTCTCTTTACTGGGGGGGGGGGGGGTGGGGGGTCAAATTGACCCTTGCGTCTGTCAGCGTTTAGGATTCATTTAACGTTATGTCTACGAACGTGTGCAGCTGAGATGAAAAGAATGAAGAAAAGGTGTAGGGAAAAGGAGATAAGTTCAACTTTCCTTCTTCGTATTAAAAATTCCATTTCTTTCTTAAATACAAAATATTTGTACGAAAAAATGTTTTTATACTTTGACCATATTTTACTTTTGTTCAAATAGCCAATAAAATCAGAATTAAGTGTCTAAAATAAGAACTAAGTGTCTAACAATTTGGGGTCCAAAAGACCTCGAGTATGTGCTAATGTTCCAAAAATGGGTGCGTGTGCTGAAGGGTTAATTAAATAAAATTATATCGTTACTTCTTTGCACTGTTTTCTTGTTTTTCTCAAAACAACATATATCTACCCTATGCTATTATATCTTAATCTCTCTGGGAAATATTCAGGGTTAGCGAGAAATAAGTTTCCCACTTCAGAGAGCTCTAGAATGCATTCTATTGGTCCAAATGAGATAAAATTTGAGCTACAGATAATTCAAATGGTGCGCTTGACATTTACTAAAGAAAAATATTAGTACAAAAATTCACCAACAGATGTCGCTACAACACAAATGGCATTTATTTGCATATATGGAAAATGTGAAACATCATTTGCTTCACAGCGCATGCCTATTAGCATTATTCTTTGGATAGAAAGAAGGCAGATTCTGCGCAAGCATGAGTTACTGCTCTGCATGTCATGCCGACGTTGCAAGAAAAAGCGCAATTGGTAAAATTATTCTACCTGAACCAGAAGAACTCCGTTGCAGCTGTAAAAGAATTCCGTAGTATGAAGCAGATATGAAGAGGTCCAATGCCTGCATTGCCCTTCGTAAGATGATACAGAATTTCGAAAGAACTGGGCAACTTGGCATTCTTCCAGGTAGAGGACGAAAGCAAATCCCGTCTTCTAGCTTTGAAGATGTGGCTACCGCGCTCGTTGAAGCCAGCAGTCAGCCGCCGCATGGTAGTGTGATTGTGCCAGTTGTTCCCGTGTATTGGATATGCCGTATTCCACTGTACAAAAAATCTTACGGCGGATTTTGAATTTTTATCCCTACAAAATCAAGCATGTGAACCTATTGCAGGACGGGGACTCAGAGGTTCGTACAACTTTTGAACTTGAGTTCCTTGCTCGAATGGTGGTTGAGGTCACTTGGCCATGGAACATTCTGTGGAGTGAAGAAGCCCACTTTTGCCTCAATGGGCACATTAACATCTACAATTGTTGCATTTGGGCAGCGGAAAACTCTCACGCTATCCAGGAACACCCTTGCATCGTGGCAAAGTTACAGTATGGTGTGGTTTTACGGCTACCTTTATCATTGGACCGTATTTTTTTGAACAGATAACTGCAAATGGAATCCAAACCTGTTCCGTGACAGGACAACGGTACCGTGATATGCTGAGGGATTTTGCAATCCCACAACATCAACAGCGTGGATGCCTTTAGAACATCCATTTTCAAGCAGGATGGCGCACTGAGATGCACTGGTGATCAGCCGTCATTTCCCTACAGCATGGTCTCCTCGTTCGCCGGATATGACCCTCTGCGATTTTTGGTTGTGGGGTTTCATGAAAGACAATATCTAGTGTAGAAGGCCAGCATCTCTGCCGGATCTGAAGAACAGCATTCGGCGCCATGTTCTTGATATTGCGGCAGACTCACTCCAGTCAGTTGTGGAAAACATGGTTCTGCGATTAGAGCGCATTGTTGAACATGAAAGGAGACATATTGAGCAATTTTAATGCTACTTTTTTATATTATTTAACATTTATAAAGCATTTTAAATGTTTTATGTGTACACCGCCACCAATCGGCGGTTTTTTTGTACTAATATTTTTCATTTTAATAAAGGTTAGTAAATGTCAAGCGCATCATTTTATTTTTCCGTAGTTCAAATTTTATCTCATTTTGACCAATAGAACGCATTCTAGAGTCCTCTGAAGTGGGAAACTTATTTCTTGCTAACCTTGTAGAGTAGGGAGGAGAAAATTGCTTCCTATTAAAGTATTAATTTAATCTTTGATTGCAGAAACTACATGAATCATTTTTTTTCAAAGTTGCGTTGATGCTGTTTTCACATTCCAAAGGACATTTGCATAATGAGTAAAAAAATAAAAACAGTCGAGTAAAGTCATTTTATATGCCTATAAAATCTACTAAAATATTAATTGAATCGTTGATTGCAGAAACTACATGAATCATCTTTTTACAAAGTTGCGTTGATGCTGTTTTCACATTCCAAAGGACATTTGCATAATGAGTAAAGAAATAAAAAGAGTCGAGTTAAGTCATTTTATATGCCTATAAAATCTACTAAAATATTAATTGAATCGATGATTGCAGAAACTACACGAACCATTTTTTTTTCAAATTTGCGTTGATGCTATTTTCACATTCCAAAGGGACAATTGAGTAAAGAAATAAAAAGAGTCGAGTAAAGTCACATTATATGCCTACAAAATCTGCTATTTAAAAAGTTTATTCATTGATTCAAAAAATTAATCTGTTGTTTTAAATCTCCAGCATTTTGATAAAATTGTCTCGCCTTTTTTCTAAAATAGACAAATTCAATTGTAAAATCTCTATTAGTTTGTTAACTGTCCTTTCTATTCCAAATACTATGGCGCTTTTGTAAGATTAAAACATTAATATTCATGCGTTATTCCCATGAATAACCTTTCTACTTCTCAAGAACTTCGGAAAACCATAACAGAGTTTCCGAGGAAAACATCCCGATAACGGATGCAAATGCGGCGCGCACCAGAGTAAATTTCAAACCCGAAAGGCTTCACTGGGCTTTTGTCCCCCTCTGCATTACCATTCGATAGTTTTAGGTTTTCACATTGTAGCATCTTCATGCCATGGAAATCTCCCCGCCTCTCTTTTTTCCTGCATACCAAATGGTAAAACTTGGCCGACGTCTTTCTTACAGATCCTGCATTATTCGCTTCCCGTTTCGGGAGAGTTTTTTCTCCATTCAGTGCGAGGCTTCTTTTGATATCGTATAGGATTTCAATAGCGGCCCAAACCCAGGATCCAATCGCCCGTATGGATCCGCCGGTTTCAATAAAGAGCTGCTGTTGGATCTGGAAATGAAAACGAGATGCAGCTGCAAGGACTAGACGGTTGCTGAAGGATATATAGGACGAGCGCAAAGTCTTTCTCTGGTTACAAAATGTTAACACGAAATAGACTTGCAAAATAGTGATGTAAAATTTTTTCATTGCATTATCCTATTCTTTTATTTTTTTGTCATCGAATACAAGGTGATCAAAAAGTCAGGAAAAAATTTAAAAGTTAACCCCTTAATCGTAGTGCCCGTACGTCGTACCTGCATCGAATTATCGCATTTATAGTAATAAACTAAAATTTAATCATTAATTGGCTTTATAATTTGATACAAAAATTACGTGGAATCCATCAAGATCTCAGGTATTCTATGGCTTCTTAGATGAATGAAAACCACAACTCTTTTCAGAAACAGAAGGGTCATCTTATCAGATAGCAAAGAAAATGAAACTGTTAAGGAGTTATTAATTAGAAAACGAATGAAGATAAAAAGATGAGGATTTCATCGAACGAACAGGAAAGTAAAAGGTTTTTTTTAAAGACGAAAATCAAAAGGAATGTTTGAATAGTTCTTTATTTGACTAACAGATGGTTTATAAATGACAAGTCTCTTACAAGTTACAATAATGTACAATCAATACGCTGTCCTTCATACAGCAACACAGCATTAACCTTTTGCGGACAAGTAACTTAGAACATTCAGATAGGTAAACTTATATAGGTACTTCGAAAGGTAAACTTATTTGAATTTACTTTGGCAATTGATCTTATTACAAATCCCATTTCGATATTTGCAATTTACAAAAACTTTATGGTATTTACAATTTCTTATTAACAAATAATTGCTATATCCTATGCGCAATAATTTTTTCTAATCAGATAAAGAATTTGCGCTCAACCTGTATATGGGCTGGGCCTCCAGACTGCCGTTTAGACACCGAAATGAGCTGTCTCTACAACACAGGGCCGCGGTAGCCTGGTTCGAAACGCGATACGACTGAAGATCCGTCATGTATTGGTCCTATTGCACGTTTAATCATAGGTAGGGGGTCAAACGTTCCTCCCTCTTTTATAGTGCGGAAGTTTGGTGAGAAAGTGCCAGCTCGGATGTCGTCCTCGTCATCTGACCGCGGTTAAGAATTTCGAGGTATCAATATAGTGTTACAAAAATCGTCCTGGTGTGTGTACGGTGAAAACAGTCCAACAAGCAGGATAATGGAGAACGACACTTTATTCTCGATTATTCCCGAAAACACGAAGCCCAGGTAACAGGAAAGAAAAGCAACACTAGCGCAAATCAACAATTCCAACAGATGGCAATTCACTCATAAGAACAGCAACAGCACTTTCAATACCGCTCGGCGTCTAACAGCTAAGTAGCTCGCACAACGGATAAAACTCCAAAGAGAGATTCCAAAGACTTTCCCTCTCTAAAGGCGATCAACACACTACTCTCGAGAACCAGAGCACGATACTTTTATAGTCTCCCTGACAGGCCGTGACGTCACATGGAATCATCTGGTGAATTCTGTATATCTCCGCTCCTAATAGAGATATCTAGAAAATTCAAGCATATTTGAGATCCCACATTTCGTCGCCAAAGTCACCAAATTTGACGCCAAGTCGCCAAGTTCGTCCCCAAGGGCAGGGGTCCAGTCCTGGCTGCAGCCGTCATTACATACTCATACATCATTACATACTCATACATCATACTCATACATCATTACATAAGCGACTTCCATGTTCGTAACAAAGACCTCGTGTTACTTCAAAATGGGACTCTACTATACCTAAACTAAACTGCAGCTCAGAACAAGACTGTTTTGGATATTTCTACTTTAATATTTTAAGCTTATATATAAATTACGATGAGCATCAGATCATAGGATTATATTCGAAAGTTGATACGATGACTTTCAGATTAGAATCCTTAATTTAAAAATTCGGTGTGAAAATTATTTTCATTCTGAAGAATAGTCTCTAAATATAATTAATTGACTGTATTTTCTAATATCGCCATTTACTAGATAACTTCTTTTATCTAGTTAACAGGAATAGAAATTTGTTCGTAACAAAGACCTCGTGTTGCTTCAAAATGGGACTCTACTATAACTAAATTAAACTGCAGCTCAGAACTAGACTGTTTTGCATATTTCTACTTTAATATTTTAAGCTTATACATAAATTACGATGAGCACCAGATCATAGGATGATATTCGAAAGTTGATACGATGTCTTTCAGATTAGAATCCTTAATTTAAAAATTCGGAGTGAAAACTATTTTCATTCTGAAGAATAGTCTCTAAATATAATTAATTGACTTTGTCTTCTAATATCGCCATTCACTTGATAACTTCTTTTATCTAGTTAACATGAATAGAAATTTGTTCCTATTCTTAACTCGAACAGAATTTCTTGAATATTCCATCCTTAATATCATGGAGAAAGTAACCATTCATGTTTAGTCGAAAAGAAACCTTTGGTTCGTTTACGCATGACCACATTCCATACTTGCATCCATTTTCTTTCTCTTTCTGTGGAACCTTCTATCTCCGGGGGCTTACTGAGTGATTGCAGGAAAATTCTGGACGACACAAAATGTGTTATTAACCAATACAAAGGCGATGGTTAAAAACGAAATCCCTGTTGTGTATTGTGGAGTAAGAGTGTTGCAAGAGATAATCGAAGCAATTCTCTGATACTTTTGTTTCATTAGATATTATTATTACATTCTAAGGGGAAGGAAAAGTATGAGAGTCTTTTCCTTAACTAAAACGTGGGAAGTGTGAAAAGTAAAAAACTTCTCACAGCATGTTCTTAAATTATTTGTTTAAATTAATGAAAAGGAACGCAGTCTTTGCAAATATCAATTTCACAAATTTTATTTTTACTTTGATAAGGTAAAAGAGGAGAGGAAATATGTTTAGTTAAATTTTTTATTTATTAGAAATATTGTTTTACTTTATATAAAAGAGAATGTTGTTAAATAGGATTAAAATAACTCGTATATTATTGTTTAAATTCTTGCATGTGGCAGTACTGATTATGTAAATTTGAGAGTAGGAAATAGAAATAACTTCGGCATGCATATTTTCTCAATCTAAATACTTCCTTGTCTCTATAAAGTTTCCCAATTATTTGCATTTAAAGACGTGTTTATTCCAATTACTAAAAGATTTGTGCCCGTCCAAGACGGGATTTTAGCTTGACAACAATATCTCGGATATGGTTGTCAAAGATTTATTAACGAAAGTTGTAGTAGTAAATCTCATGCAAATTGCCGGGGTGCTTAAGAATTTAAAAAATGCATGAAACACAGAAAATATGAATCAATTGAAATTAACTTTCTTTTTGCAAAAAATATAAATATTCAATTCCAAAATTAATACGAAAAAGAAGAACCTTTTTAACGAAAACGAAAGTAAAGATCTCCTAGAAGTGGAAAAATAAATCAATTCTAGTATAACTTCTATTTGATATTAATGGAGTTCTGCATCGATAAACCAACATAAAATAACAAGAAGAAAAGAAACTTCTAAAATCAGCTAAGGAAAACCCTATCATAACTCCTATTTGATATTAAATCATCGCAGAATCCTGCGTGCATGCTAATTTGTAGACAGACGGTCTGGTCTGAATCTCCTTTGGTACATAGCCACGCGCACATTCCTCTGTGTTACCGAAAGATCTGGCCTATTCTAATATAGATACAGGTCCACTCTAACACGTCTCTTTAAACGTGGTTGCACGGTCTGCTAATTAATTATGCAAATGACCTCGACGTCTATAAACAACATCTTTATTAACATAACAAAAGCGACGTCGGTATCTAAAACAAAACAAGGAAAAATTTGAAACCTGAAACTGAATTATTTCACAACTGCGCATTTATTTTTAGTCACGTTCAACTCAATCTCGTCAGTTCACATCCCTGTCTGAAGTCTTGACCGCAGCGCCAACTTAATAGCTAACTTCTAAACTGTTAGAGATAAGTATATACTTCCAAATCGAATAATACTTAAAATGACGTCAATAAATATATTTTATGCTTTTTGAATACATCAATGTACCGCTGAAAAATTACGAATCTATTAGTCATATTTAGTAAAATATTCTTAACACTGACATTTTAATCCAAAAAGAAAACTGACCTGAGTTGTTAAGCTTTGAGTATCGCTGTTTTAGACGATTATAGATCATTTCAATGGCCACCATGAGGAAGATCCTCCAACCAACACGTAGGTCATTCTCGACGAATCCGCTTATGGTTTAATATTTTAAAATTCAAAGCTCCATAACTCGACCAACTTTAGTCCCAAAAGAGAGGTATTTTTTGTTTAAAATGTTAGCGTATCAAAATATCTTACTAAATATGACTAATAGGACCGGCGAACTGTATAAATATTTAGAATTCGTAATCTTTTCAAAAGGTATAAAATATAACAATTTACATAATGTAAACTATTTTTCCAACAAGAAGTATATACCTATCTCCAACGGTATAGAAATGAGCTATTGGGCACGTTTGGAGTGGACACCCTGTATAGTGAAATGCATGCAAATTATTTAAAAATCATTGCCAATTCAATTGTCATTAAATTTATTGCCTGGAAATCACAAAGGATATGTTATTATGTTACTGAAATTTATTTTTAATTTTCTCTGCACTTTAACCTTAAACTTCTCGTTGAAAAAAATATTTATCTCTAAACTTCCCACTTTGCAAAGTACTTTCTCAAATATGGTGGTTAAATTACTCATAAACAATTGGGAATGGTTGTCAGTTACTGTGAAATTTGCTTCAATCAAAATCGTTACAAATTAATCAGTAAACATCTGAAAAGCGTAGGAAGAAATTGTCGAGTCTCCAAGTAATCCGAAACTATTTCCATTTTTAACCCTCGTCCGAAAAATCTCATCGTTTCATTTCTAAAGATAAGTAATTGAAATTTTCTCAGAACAGAATAAATAGTTCTCTGTCATTAATTCCCATTTCAGTGATGATAAATGCTGTAGAAGGTTTTATTTTATTTATCAATGAAAGAAGCATTTCAGCAGCTTGACATTTTAGAAACTGCAGTTAAAATGGCTTCGACGAGTGTAAGGATAGATACTTTATTCGCAGAATTGGTTGAAACATTTTTTTCAATTATGATCATCCTACGCTAGAAATAAATTACTTTTCTACAACAGGAATCAAATATCTTTTAAAAATCTAAAATTGTAAATATTTGAAACTTGCTTAAATATAGCATGCTATAAAGTAATTGGGATGTAACTAAATAGTGTAGGAAGTAGTCTAGTTTTCAAAATCAGAAATAAGTTCCATTTTAGCCACACTTGACTTGTTTCTTTCAGTTCCTAGCCATTTGTTTTCGAGTGATACAAATGGATATATATGACCATATACCAGTCACCTAGCCATTTTAGCCACTCCTGACTTGTTTCTTTCAGTTCCTAGCCATTTCTTTTCGAGTGAT